>JAQPPZ010010882.1:0-33054 GCA_028583015.1 Wollemia nobilis
TCTACATGCAACATATTCATGCATAATTTATAATTATATTTTTGTATGCCTAAATATGTTCCTCAGTTGATCTCATTCCATCATGCCTATGCTGGGGTAAATATATTTTTGTATTTTTAGGAATATCATGGGCTACTATATAAATATATAATGGATTACTATGAACACTTAACCAGGGTGCAATTCCTACCATTGATGTTGTTGGAGAAGTAACAACTGGTATAATAGATTGAGATGAAGTGTGAATGGGTGGGATAGTTCTTGATAAACTTTTAGACCTTATAGACCTTCTTGGAGGAGAAAGGCTATAGAATTTAGTATTTTTAGAAGCCTTAGACCTAGTGATTATAACTTTTGGTTCTAGTTTTGATTATTCAAGAGATACAATATGCAAAGCTATGTGTGGAAAGATTCCTAAATTTTCAAATTTTGGTAAGTTAAATCATCATTTTCAACAATTAGAATGATAACAATTTAACCATAACCATAAAAAATTATATTTCCTAATTCGTAACACATTAGAATTAATGCAACATATATTAGAAAATTTTAAATTTTGAACAACTTAAAATAAATTAATCAAATTAATTACCTTCGGACCCTCCTTCTAGCAACAATTCTATTGAGTGATATTTTTGTCCAATTACAAAAACATACCCACAGTCAATATTCTATTAGGATATCCTATCTTGAAATAAATGTTTTATTTTCCCAAGGTTCTATTTAATGTATTCAATCTACTTGTAAGCTTATCAATATATGAAATGTAGTGTTAGTTAGATACCTTATAAATGCACATGACTGTTAACAAGGGGCATATTTAATTAATATGATTTACAAAAATTCAAGTTTGTAAAAACTTTGTTGTTCATGAAAATTGTTAAAATGTGTAGTTAATTATCAAATATTCACTTCAGAATAATAACCTTGAAATTCAATAAATATTTGATTTTAACCTTTGAAACTTATTTTAATCAAATTATCCAAAATTTATAATGTTTGCATTTAATATTATTATTTGGACAATAATTGATTAAAATCAAATGATTATTATAAACTATGCAATGTCGGGACTTCAAATTTTCATATTGAAATAATCATTTACCTTAATAAAAATTTGAAATTTGAATTTTCATCTTTATGTTTTTTTTTAGGGTTTTGATTTTTTATTTGATAAATTTAAAAAAAAATGCAAAAGCTAGGGTTTAGGAAAAGAATAATAATATAAATAAAACAGAACAAAATAGGTTATTGTAACCTATGAAATTTCACCTTAAATAATAGATAAGATAATATGAACATTAACCAAATTTAAACAAACCTGTCTTCACACAATCTGCATTAAACCTGGTGCAATATTCTAAGGAAATAAACAATATATTAAAAAATATTGTTTAAATAATGACACCATCCACATGCACATACATTATTCAAATAAATTTAATATATTAATATAAAAATATATTCAATTAAATGCTTATTCTAAAAATCTTAAATCTGGCAATTACAATGGATTAAAAACTTCAATCCAACAACCCAAGAGGAAACTCTTTCTTCAACAACAAACACTGATCTCCAATTCCTCTTCTTCCAAAATGATTTTGACCTCCTTTTCATAATATTTCAATGGCTATTTATAATGTCCAATTTTTTGTTGTTTAGTTTCATAACAATTTATGCAACGGGTTTCAAAACTGGTCTCTCCAACGTTTGTATTATTTGCATAATGACATATTTATTAATTAAAATCCCTCACATTTAATGTAAATAAAGTCTTCGAAAATAACTTCGTTGTATAATTATATGCGAACGCCTTAGCATATTTTATAATATAAATATTCTTTCATTCCCTTTCATAAATATAAACAGATTCCCTACCAATATTTTTGCCATTGTGGATGCTGGTGAGCCTGCTATGGATCCATCATTGGAGAGAAGATTCATCATCATTTTTTTCAATCGATAAATTCTTGTAGGCCCTCCAAGGAAAAAAATGGATGTAGGTAGACTGTGCAAATGTAAATCCTAAAATCAAAGTTACCAAGTTGTCCTCTTAGAAATCTCATTTACAACATTTAAGGTAAAAAACCATCTTTCAGGTTTACTCGGATAAAGTTACTTATGTACAGTTTATTTAAACTAAAAAATAATAATATAGTAGAAGCAAGAATAATCAAAGTGTCTTTCCTGTACAACAAATAAATAACTTTACAAAATTGAGTTGCACTCAATGTTTTTTTTAGCGAAAAACCCTTGTGGGGCCACCTTGGTCTGAGAGACCATGACCAGGGGGTTCTACACCATCAAAGTCACTCGAGAGTCACACTTGGTCTTTCCTGCACTAACATTATCAATTGGATTTTGGATACCCAATTCAAATTTTTGGTAGGGTGGATATTTGAACCTGGGACATCCCTTGGAGGATTGTCCTCTTATCTCCAACTCACCTACAACACCTGGGTGCATTCAGTATTTAATTAGCCTTGAGTAATGTGCTAAAATGGTGTAGCTACATTCGTGTGAGGGGAAATATTTGACCTACAAATTCTTGGGGTATTGTAACTTCTAGAAAATTTTCATGCCTTCTTTTGAACTACAACTCTAGAATGTCAAGGGCTTCACCTCTAACTCTCTCAATTCTAATCATTTCTATAAATAACATTAACAGAATGACAAGTCTAACTTTCATTATATCAATAATAGTGCTCGACACCATAGCCATTTTATTTTAGTTTTATTGCAAATATGTTCTTCTAGTTTGCTCTAAGACTCAAGTCTCATGGTTATTAATTGTGTTGATCTCGGTTTTCAAGCTTGTATAAATATTTTGTGTTGATCTCGGTTATTAATTGTGTTGATCTCGGTTGTCAAGCTACTTTTCTTTGCTTTAATGTGTATACGTGTGGAGAGTGTAGATGCAAATATGAAGGAAGGTCGAGTGAATTTCAAAATAATTGTTTATGCCTCACCTCTTGTGTTCAGTAAATACTGTGGAAGAACACGATGCCCATTCACTACCGACTCCCCATTCGGATGGTCACCATCACCACTACCAACACTACATATAGTAATGGATTCCTACTTCGTCTAGTGGATATTTACATAAATCCATGAGCAGTGTGAACATTGGATGTGAAAGAGCAAATGAATCTTTGGGTTTAATCCCACACACATCCAGGCATAACATATTGAATGATTTATCAATGCTAACACACTTAGTGCTACATGATGAGTTGTTCACAATGACATTCCCATGCATAAGCTTACTCGACTACCCCTCGAAAATTGTGTCCTTGTTGATGCTCGGTAATTGTACCCATGTGTTGACTGCGCTTATGCATTGCATCCAAAATTTGGCACAAATTTATCTCAAAAATTGTGTTGTCATATTTTAATAACTTGAACATGTGAACACAAAATTAGTTCAAAATTTTAATTCAAAATTTTATTTAAAACAAAGTAGAATGAAAACAAAAAATTTATATAATGCAATCCAAAATTTTATTATTTATTTTATATATATATATATATATATATATATATATATATATATATAATTTTAATTAATGTATGAGAATATGAACATAATCAAAGAATTTGAAATTGCAATTCAAAATGTTTAAGGTATAAGTCAAGATTTCCCAAAAAATATGCGGTTAGCATGAACATGATTTATGCATGATTTAACAAGACTTAAACTTTGACCTCTTTCTTAAATATTACAAAATTTAACCCATTGATTTTTATGAGGAGCTTCTCCTATAAGGATTTAAACTATAAAAATATTAATGCTAAAATCATGACCATGGTGAATATTTGGACCTCCTTTTAACATCATGAACTAAAACTCTACTTGAATCCATTGAAACATTGACATATAATTTAACTTTGTAATCCACATTGCAAAACTGTTTGGTATAAATTAACCAATAAAACATTCAATGCAAACAAAAAATCACATTAAAATCAAAATTTCAAGTGGGTCCCCAAATTTGGGATATGTTGTGCGACAACAACAACAAGTTCAAATATTTTAATTTTAAGATTTACTTCCATGAAGAGTCTAGTGGAGTGAGTAGATTCTAAAGTAGCTTAGCACTTAGTGCCAAGTTGTAGACACCAAAACAGCACCAATCCGATTACGTGACTGCAAACACTGATCGCATTGACACACACAGCCCCAAGGGCAGCCCCTAGAGGTCAAATAGTGGTCCTAAACACTCTCATAGTAGTTTTAGAAGGTTAGGAGTCAATTTGGCACCTTAAGGCCCTTTGCTCAGTACTCATTTCACCCAAGGATGATTTCAAACTGGGATTTGCCCTACCCAGGGATGAATACCAGTATTTGCTCCAAGGTGGGGCAAATTGTAGGTTTGACAGGCAAAAAGTCAAATCTTGACAAATGGCAGCTCAGATCCACCACTTAATCCTTCCTTCATCGCATGGGAGCATGAGTGAGCATTTTCGAGCGTTAGAGGTAGTTACAAGGGCAGTCATGAAGCCCCTAATCAAGGAGGAATCTTCCCTCCCCTAGAGAGGCATGATTGCCAAGTGGCGCCTCTGCATGCTCATCCAAAGAGACCATCAGGTCTATAAAATGGTGAGTATTCTCACCCCAAAATATACAAAGAAGGAGCATTTTGAGCAATGAAGTGCTGCCATTTTACTTCCCCATACACCCCTAGTTGATTTGTGCTTTTTGCATCCATGATATCTTCTAGAGAGGAGGTCATTGGGTGACCATTGGAAGGACGAATCTTGAGCCCAAAACCTGACATTTGACCACAGTATACCACCCAATTTTCCTACAACACTTTACAAGGACTTTTGGACTCATCCCAAGTGGATTGGTGTCGAAATCATGCCCTAAACAGTGGGTGGCCTGTTCGGGTGCCCCGCACTGCTACAGGTCTAATCGTCCCTTTTAGGAACGATTAGGAATCTATGGCCGATTTCTCTTTCTGTCATTTTCATTTTTTTTATTTGATCTTCATGCTACTTATATAGTTTACAATTTTGATTTCATATCGTTTCATCAACTTTTGTCATGTTTTATCATTTCTCCGCCTTTACTAACTTGCAGAAGGCATCATCAAAATTTGGGTGTTAGAGGCCAAATTGGGGAAATCTGACCATCTAGGTTGTCCCAAAATACCCCCAATTAGCTAACCCCCACTTTTGCAGGAGATTTGGAGCTATCCATATGTGACATTTTGAGCTGTGCTATCTAGCATTTTGTTGCAATTCAATTCGTCCCGCCCCAAAGAGAAATAAAATCGGTGAGGAATTTCCTGACTATTCCATTTGCAGTGTCTTCTTTGTGAGGTCTTAATGCCCCTATAAATTTTTTAGATTATTTGGATACATGTTAGTCATCGTTTTATTTATATCTTGCATGCATTAACCGAAGGCTTGGGGATTGCATGTTTCATCTCATCCATAGGTGCTACTGACCATTTCTTGTTTCCTTGAGCACAGGATCTAGATGTTAGAGGAGTATCAAGGAGTAAATACTCATCAACGCAAGTGGTGGTGACATTTTTGTCTGTCCATATTACATGTGGGCACACGGAAGAAGGAATGGCATCCATGGATGCAACAAGGAAACAAATTTAACGCTCCTCGCCCCTAAAATGGGAGGAGGCAAATTGTAACCGAATTCTGAAATGTATCAGTAAAATAAAGGGCTATTTTTCCACATTGGATTTTCATTTGTGTTTCAATTCTTTCATGCTTTCCCCATTTCATGCATTTTCAATTCGTAAGATTTAGTGTTAAGTTTAGTTTCGCTTTTGCATCGCACTTGGAGCTCTTTCCATTTTTATTTCCATATCATCATGCTTTTAGTGGTGATCATAGTGGGACCTTGTCCTCTATTCTTTTTAGATCAAAAATCTGATCAAAATTTACCTCTTGCTTGCAGGTATCATTTTTCTTTGAACGCAGGACTACTGTTCGTTCCAGTCTGTGGCGAATACATAGCTAGAATTCGACTCACCTAGGGACGAATGGGAATGCACCCCACCCTGTGATGAATTTAAATCTGTTATTCATCCCACCTAGGGAGGAATAGCTCTCTACACAATTTTAGGGTAGAAACTCAGAACTAGCAGATTTGGGCAGAGAAGAGGTAGGGATTCTGAACCTTTCCTGTCATTTTTTGTTTTTAGTTTTTCTATTTTTAGGGTACTTGATTTCTTAGGGAAAGTTTTCTTTTACTACTTACTTGTTCCTTTTTTGCAAAATAAAAAGAATCCCACACATCACGTGGCAAATTAAACACCAAGGAGCTGGTCGTAAAACCCCAGCCCTTGATCAAGACCAACGATGGATTTCATCACCACCTCGGCTTGAATTTTTGTATCCATTGCCCCAATCGCTCCTGTTGCAAGACATAAATCCTGACAAAAAATGATCGAGTGTAGCTGGGGTGATTCCTAGCACATGAGGAAAAGTCTTCTATGGTAGGTGTCATAAACAGGGTGATTCCCCTTCCGTACCGCCTATGTTCCATGTGCCATCTACTCTCACGTACCTATAGTTTCACTCACGTAAGGGTGGGTATATAGAGAGGTTGGTATATCGGCCTGGTAATGGTATATCAAAGGGGCGACAAATTTTTGGAGTCATAAGAGCCATCATATTGAATTTAAACATTCTTTACAAAAACCTTCAAAAATAAAAACAAAACACAATAAACCAGGTTTAGGACACACTTTTAATCTTTAAATGAGATAATCATTGCTTTGTGTGTGTGTGTGTGCTCTTTTTTGTTTAGTGTAGCATAAAAATCATAAAAAAAGAGATAAAAACCTACATAGCTTGTAGAAAAACAACACCATGGTGTACACCCATAGCCAAGCCCAATCAAGGGCGAAAGCTGTGGAAAGTGTACAAGGAGGCACAAGTCGCCTCCACTATAGCCCCAGGGACTTGGTCATTCCACCTTGGTGGCCTGACCCACAAGGGAGTCCACATCATTCCATTTTAGAATGGGACTATAGAGGTACCCCTTTGAGGGACATGCCCATCCATCATAGCCCCTTTTAGGAGGAGTCCTTACATGTGGTGCTCAATATAGACAAGAAATCTCCCTTAGAAGCTCGATATGAGTGGTCACCATGCGATGAAGTGCTAGAGTGGCATAGGGTCCATGAGGAGAGGCCACATGATTATGGCATCCCTCCTTTGCCCCCTATCACTGTTAGAACCAATAGACAAAACCCAGAGCGTAGGGATCTTCAAGCAGGGCAAGCCAACTTTGCCCACCCCTTTCACACATATGAAAGGGAGCATGAGTAATACCATTACATTCCTCAAGATCAATGTACAGCACGGGAGCCATGCGCTTCTGCACTTGCTATATACCATGATCACCCACTAAGGCTAGAGCCTCGAGTAAATGCCACCAACCTCGACAGAGGGAAGCAACCCATTGATATCTCGGATCATCATGACCAAGGTAAGTGCATAGGAGAGGCATCCAGGCCTCATAGCCTCAAGATGGCAAAACAAATTGACCTGGTAGTTGTAATACATACCGCCTGCCAAGCCCAGATCACACGGCTTGAGCAAGACCAACAGCAGCTAGAGCATCTATATCACCTTAGCAAAGAGCACATTTGGTGCCAAACAGATGAGCTGCTCCATAACCTAGGTCCTAAGAGGGTTCCAAACCCTCGCACCTAAAGAGTGGAACCATATGAGAGGTGCAACCCCTTGGTGCGAGATAGGTCTCTATGACCTTATCATGTGTTGCCTCCGAGACCTCCTAGAACTGAATGGGAGGCCACTCCCCGGAACAATGATGAGTACCCTCTACGGGGACCCACCCAGGGTCATAGGTCTCGTCCAGAGACTCCTTAGGAATCTTACGAGGAGTATGAACAAGAAGAAGAGTGGGCCAAAAAGCCATACCAAGGCGGAGGGGTTGCTATCCGGCCACCCCTCCATAGGCCTCAAGTCTCCCACAACCCACAATGGGAGCAAACTAAAGAGGAAGAGATTAAATATTTAGATGCATATAAAGCATTGCTAGAGCGTTTGGAATCTATGGAAACCAAAACTTTTGGGCCCCAAAAGCCCATGTTATGCCAACTCCATAACCATCCTATGCATCTGTTAGTGCCAGCACCCCCTTACTCTGAACACTTTAAGCTATCTCAATTGGTAATCTTTAGAGGTGAGGAGGATTCCCAAGAGCATGTGACGAGATTCCTGAGCCAATGCTTCGGCATTCAGGACAATGATGCTTTGTTATTAAGAACATTTATAACCATGTTCATAGGCCTGTTGGAACAAAATCTGCCTTCGGTTAATAGTGTTGCGCCTTAGACTTTGCCAACATTGAATAGACAGATCTTGCTTGAGATCATCTGTCTAGTCTCCAGAGAAGGCTGGTTCCTTTGAGTTTTTTAGAGAAAAGGGGAACAAGAGATAAGGGAAATATAGCCTAAGCTAGAACTTTTCTCATGGTACAGATTAGACAACAACAAACATTGATGATGCAATTTAGACAACAACAAAGCTAGAACTCTTCTTTATAGAAAACATGAATTCTTGAGTGTGACTTTTAGATGTTCATCTAAAAGCATGTAAATATCTTTTAATGTTCAACTCTAGAAACAAGATTTATACGTGCACAGTCCAGATTTTAGAACAGATACATTATAAAACTTAGAGTGAATAAAAGTTAAAACACCGAGATACATACACTTGCACATAGAAGTTTCGGAAGCCAGAAGAAGAAATCTTTTATTGCTTGTAATCCAGTACATGTACATCAAGCTTGTAAACGTCCAAGAGCCGACCCTTTTTTTGGTCGACTCACTCCTATTTATACCCTAAAAAGAGTATCTTCTACTACGTACTTTTAATTTCTTCAATCAATTACAAGTAATTGTCTGCAGTTTCTAATAATACACAAAGGATTTCCCGTAGATTGGATAAATTTCCTTCTGGCTAATTTTAGGTGAGCCTGTTATTCTGCAATCATCCAACGGACTTGCCAAGTTATAATCAATAGACCATTCTTCAGAAATCAGCACCTGATGTCAGTGCATGTCCCCAGTTGCCAAAAATATACTCTATTCCTTTACAGCTGGCATGTCACGAAATCGTGACATTCATCTCCTGTTTTGCTCTTCTGCCGCTTCCAGCCACGAAAATGAGACATGTCACGAAATCGTGACATTCGTCTCTTCCTTTGCTCTTTTGCTGCCTCCCACCGTGAAAATGAGACATGTCACGAAATCATGACATTCTTTCCTTGCTTTGCTCTTTTGTCGCTTCCAACCGCGAAAATGAGACATGTCGCGAAATCGCGACATTCGTCTCTTCCTTTGCTCTTTTGCTGCTTCCAGTCGTGAAAATGAGACATGTCACGAAATCACGACATTCTTTCCTTGCTTTGCTCTTCTGCCGCTTCCAACCATGAAAATGAGACATGTCGCGAAATCGCGACATTCTTTCTTCACTTTGCTTTTCTGTCGCTTCCAACCGTGAAAATGAGACATGTCGCGAAATCGTGACATTTGTCTCTTCCTTTGCTCTTTTGCTGCCTCCCACCATGAAAATGAGACATGTCATGAAATCACGACATTCTTTCCTTGCTTTGCTCTTCTACCGCTTCCAGCCACAAAAATGAGACATGTCACGAAATCGTGACATTCTTTCCTTGCTTTGCTCTTCTGTCGCTTCTAGCCACGAAAATGAGACATGTCACGAAATCGTGACATTCTTTCCTTGCTTTGCTCTTCTACCGCTTCCAACCACGAAAATGAGACATGTCACGAAATCGCGACATTCTTTCCTGCTTTGCTCTTTTGCCGCTTCCAGCCGCAAAAATGCGACATGTCGCGATATCGTGACACTTTTTCCTCTTTGCTCTTTCTCTTGCTCTTTAGCCATGAAAATGCAACATGTCGCGATATCGTGACACTTTTTCCTCCTTGCTCTTTCTCTTTGCTTTGGACCGCAAAAATGCAACATGTCACGATATCGTGACACTTTTTCCTCTTGCGCTTTCTCTTTGCTTTGGACCGTGAAAATGCAACATGTCGCGATATCGCGACACTTTTTTCTTCTTGCTCTTTCTCTTCGCTTTAGCCGTGAAAATGCAACATGTCGCGATATCGCGACACTTTTTCCTCTTTGCTCTTTCTCTTTGCTTTAGACCGTGAAAATGCAACATGTCGCGATATCGTGACACTTTTTCCTCTTGGCTCTTTCTCTTTGCTTTAGCCATGAAAATGCAACATGTCACGATATCGTGACACTTTTTCCTCCTTGCTCCCTTTTGTTGCTCTTTAGCCGCGAAAATGCAACATGTCGCGATATCGCGACACTTTTTCCTCTTGGCTCTTTCTCTCTTGCTCTTAGCCATGAAAATGCAACATGTCGCGATATCGCGACACTTTTCCTCCTTGCTCGCTTTCTTTGCTCTTGCCCGAAAATGCAACATGTCGCGATATCGTGACACTTTTCCTCTTTGCTCTTTCTCTTTGCTCTGGACCGTGAAAATGCAACATGTCGTGATATCGTGACACTTTTGCCTCTTTGTTCTCTTTTGTTGCTCTTAGCCACGAAAATGCAACATGTCGCGATATCGCGACACTTTTGCCACCTTGCTCCCTTTTGTTGCTCTTAGCCGTGAAAATGCAACATGTCGCGATATCGCGACACTTTTGCCTCCTTGCGGTATTTTGCTTTTTCTTTGATCTTTAGCATATGGGCCACTTCGGTCTTCTTGGAAAATATGCAAAAAGGTGCATCAACTGTTTTTCTGTAGTTAGTCACTTTTTGACTAACATTCTTGGCGCCTTCGAGGGAATTTTTTGCTTGCAAAAATTTTGAACCAGGCCTTTATCCATTGGGAAACGGAGTCAACAACGCAGTTGTAAAAAGAATCTTTCAGAGAAAGACAAAGAAAACAGGAAAATGCACTTAGATAAAAAGTGAACATTACCTCGTCAAAACTCCCTCTATACCTTAGTATCTCTATTCAAAAAAAATGTTGACTTCTGATTGGCTGCAACTAAAATTTTTTGTTAAGGCCGAAAAAATGGTAATATTTACAAATATTGTCTGAATATACTTATATTATACTTTACATATAATTCCTTTTCTACTTTCTCAATAGAAATATAACTTTAGGTGAAATGCATTCACCGTGATAGGAAGAACCAATCCATCTTGATCTTTCAACTCAAAAGCATTGAACTATTTCTCTGAAACAATTTCAAATGGTCCCTCCCAGAAAGCATCAAATTTATCATGGTTACCCGGCTTAGCTTTCTTTACATTCCATTTCAAAACCAAGTCTCCCACTCTAAATTTTTTGGCAGTTGTCTCTTTGTTGAACCATCCTTGAGTATCTGCCATATGCTTCGATTGTGATTGTATGATTGCTCTCTTTGTTCTTCTAACCGTAAGAGTTGCATTGCTCCTGCAACCGTGTGTAGAATTTGGTCAATCCGAGGTAGCGAGTAATGATCTTTGAGTGATGCTCTGTTCAGATTTCTGAAATCTACACACAATCTGATATCTCCATTTTTCTTCCTGGTTGGTACCAAGTTTGCCACCCAGGTGGAGTGTTTAACAGGGTATACTATTTTAGCTTGAAGGATTTTTAGCAGTTCTTGTTTCATCAAAGATTCTACCTTCGGATTCACTGGTCTTTGCTTTTGCCTAAAAGGCTTAGCTCCTTCTTCCGATTCTATGGTATGTTGAATAACATCTTTATTGTACACTTTTAGATCACTATACACCCAAGCTATGATGTCGGGGAATTTTTTACACAATTCTCTCGATCCGGTTCACTTCCTCTTCTCGTACAACTGATTCCAACCTTAATCATTTTGCCTGGCTCCAACTCTACATCTTTGTATCTTCGTTTATCGACCTTGATTTTTTGGCCAACTGCTCTATCATTGTTATCAAACAGGCTTTCAAGGGTGATGAGACCCTTAGGAATATGATTGTTTTTTAACTGAATAATGTCCTCTTCCTCTTCATCCTGCAGATATCGGTTGGCTGAGCAATTCATTTCATGGATTAAGAAATCCAGTATCTGTTCATCATTTTCAAAAACTTGCCAAAAAATATTTTTATCAGGCACTGAAGACCTGTATATAAGTCTAACAATTTTAGACTTCTGAATAACATTACTTACAGGACAAAAATTAGCTCCCACTGAAGCTAACAAATCTGCGTGGGTATTCTGTTCTCTAGGGATAAACTTTATATTTAGGGCCTCAAAGGCCTCTAAGAGATCCCACACTTTGTTCCTGTAAGCGTTCAAATAATGTTGTTTACTTATACATTTTTTGGTGACTTGATTCATAATAAGTTTTGAATCTCCATAGATGAGTAACTGTTTGATTCCCAATTTCTCAGCCCTTCTTAACCCTAAGCACAGGGCCTCATATTCTACTGCGTTATTAGAGCAACTCCAAGTCAACCTGTAAGAGAAAACCTTTTCCTCTCCGGTGGGAGAAACCAAAACTATTCCGGCACCAGCTCCATTCTTGCACCTAGCCCCATCAAAGAAAAGCTTCCACAATTGATTCACAAAACCATCCTTTTCTAGGGAGGGTATCAATTTTCATTTTGGTTTCTCAATAGAATGGTTTCCTATTTCTGTTTCTATCATGGCATTAAAATTTTGTAGAGAAAACTCGTCCTCAGCTTGGAGCTCTTCTAATGTTTCTTCCATTAGATCTTCTTCTATTGTTTCTTCAGTCATCATATTTACACGGTCAGTTTCACCAATATTTTCTACATGAAACGTAGATGTTTTCTCATTAAAAATCTTGACCCTTCTACCTTTGAAAGGTATCTCCAAATGAGAATAATCTAAGGATAAGTATCCTCCCATATTTGCTGTGAACTCTCTGGATAGACACATACCAAAATAGGGCTCCAAGTCTATGACTACTACCTCTTGTATGACTGTCATCTGAGGCATTTTATGCAGCCGTATGGGAATATCCTTTATCACTCCTATAGTTTTTACTGGAGTACCATCTAACTGTAGGACGCCTACGCTGCTCCTAGTGTACTCCATTCCCATAATATCACATACTGCTTTGGGTATCACAGTGGTAGCAGCGCTTGAATCTATCATGCAGTTGTGGACAACCCATCCTTCCATTTGAAGGGACAAATAAAAGGGTGGTGGCCTGTTCTTACCAGTGGCAGACGTCAAGTTCGTTAGAACCATTTTTGAAGATGATGCAGTCCCATCTCCATTTTCCACTATTCTTAGGGATTCCTGTAGGAGATCGATTTGACCTGGGATTTGAAGAGCATCATACATACTTGCCTTAGAAGGAGTCTTTTTCATTTCCTCTACTATACTGAATGTAGGTGAATCAACTATTCTTTCTCTTTCTTTGGCAAAAGTTTCATATTTATTTTTGTATCCCTGGGTAGCTTCAGTTCTTTGCCTTTTTGTCAGTGAGGGGAATCTCAACCTTTCCCTAGCTTGTTCTTGGGTTTCATTTTCCCCCCGAGGAATAAATTCTTTGTGTGTTTCTTGCCCTTGAATTTTGGCTGGAAACTGATATTTTCTTTCCTGGGGGAGACTTCCCTTAGGAGTTTCTTTGGGAACTTCCTTGGGAGCAGGGGAAACATTTAATGGCTGAAGCTCTTTAGGGTCTACTTGCAGTGGTTTCTTACCTGATCTTGTCAAAACTGAAACCTGTTCTACTGTAGGCATCATGAAGTTGTGGTCCTTCTCTCTAATTATATTTACATGGCCTTTCATTCTTTCTTTACTCTTTTCAACTGCTATACTTTGTACATAATGTCGGTGTATCATACACGAACTTTCCCCATGTGGATCGTTACATGTAGTACACCAAAAGTTAGAATCAGTGGGAGGCTCTTCGGCCTCCACTGTCTCATTTGTATATACCGTGCTCGGTCTCTCTTGTCCCCTATTGCTTGTCGAAGCACCTTCCTTTTGTATCTATGGAAATATTCTTGCTTGGATATTCCGTTCAGCCTCTCTCTTTTTCATGGACGCCATTTCATTTGACAATGTCTTCATTGTATCAATTATGGTCGTGTATTGATCATTGGGGGGAGCTGATGCAAGGGGTGTGGCTGGTAATGCAAGGAATGTAGGAAGTGTAGCTATAGATGGGAGAGCATGCATTGATGGGAGTACAAGCAGTTTAGAAATTGATGCTTGGGAAAGCTCTGGTAAAATTGGCAATAGACTTTTTGATGGATATCTTTTTGTAGCGATGAGATCAGCTTCGCCCTTTGCTGCCTCTACATAGATCCCAAGAAAAGTGGTTACACGGGATTGCCTTATTATCATACTGAGATCTGAATCAAAAGCCCTTAAATAATAGCATATAGCTTGTTCTTCCATGGGCTTTAGGCCTTGCGGTACTCTATCACGAGTTTTGGTAAATCTGATGTTGAAATCTTGGATTTCTTCTTGTGGATGCCTCTCAATGACAGTGAATTGATTCAACAATGTGAAAGGATCCACATGTATATTAAATTCATCGACCAGATGACCGACCAGTACTGCCCAAGAAGTAATGGATCCAACGGGAAGCGCTCTGTACCAATAGAGCATCTTTCCTTTCAAAGATATAATCAACAATCTGACCATTACATCTTCCTGAGTGATGTTGTAAATAGATGCTAGCTCTGATACATCTAAACAGTGCTCATCTACTATTTTTCCTGTTCCGTCAAAGGTCGGTAATGCTTTTAGTGCAGCTTGTGGAATTTGGTGGTGTGTTCCCAAGTTCAAAGGGCCAGTTTGATTCCATACAAGATGCACTGGGGCAGGGGTGGCTGCCATGATTGCTAAAGGAGTTACAACCGCTATGGGATTGCTTGTAGATGCTCCTACAATGGGTGTTAAAGAGGTGCTAATGGTGTCGGGTGGATTTGATCTTGCGGCTAGCACAGGGTGTGCTTTTAGGCTTCCGAGATGTAGTTCAAAGAACTCGATAGGTTCTTCAGAGTTTCTAGCTCGGGATCTGGTTATCATATGGCTATATAACCAGAAGGTTTCTAGACAAGGTCTTTCTTTTATGGTCTAAATGCAACGGAGTCGCCAGGTGATTTTTCTTGAGATTTTTCAAACAAAAAGGCTCTTAAGGTAAAACACCAAAACTTATACAATACTGTGGGATTGTTGGTCCCACCGGGCATGCCAAAAACTATTGGAACAAAATCTGCCTTCGGTTAATAGTGTTGCACCTTAGACTTTGCCAACATTGAATAGACAGATCTTGCTTGAGATCATCTGTCTAGTCTCTAGAGAAGGCTGGTTCCTTTGAGTTTTTTAGAGAAAAGGGGAACAAGAGATAAGGGAAATATAGCCTAAGCTAGAACTTTTCTCATGGTATAGATTAGACAACAGCAAACATTGATGATGCAGTTTAGACAACAACAAAGCTAGAACTCTTCTTTATAGAAAACATGAATTCCTGAGTGTGACTTTTAGATGTTCGTCTAAAAGCATGTAAATATCTTTTAATGTTCAACTCTAGAAACAAGATTTATACGTGCACAGTCCAAATTTTAGAATAGATACATTATAAAACTTAGAGTGAATAAAAGTTAAAACACCAAGATACATACACTTGCACACAGAAGTTTCGAAAGCCAGAAGAAGAAATATTTTATTGCTTGTAATCCAGTACATGTACATCAAGCTTGTAAACGTCCAAGAGCCGACCCTTTTTTTGGTCGACTCACTCCTATTTATACCCTAAAAAGAGTATCTTCTACTACGTACTTTTAATTTCTTCAATCAATTACAAGTAATTGTCTGCAGTTTCTAATAATACACAAAGGATTTCCCGTAGATTGGATAAATTTCCTTCTGGCTAATTTTAGGTGAGCCTGTTATTCTGCAATCATCCAACGGACCTGCCAGGTTATAATCAATAGACCATTCTTCAAAAATCAGCACCTGATGTCAGTGCATGTCCCTAGTTGCCAAAAATATACTCTATTCCTTTACAGATGGCATGTCACGAAATCGTGACATTCGTCTCCTGTTTTGCTCTTCTGTCGCTTCCAACCATGAAAATGAGACATGTCGTGAAATCATGACATTCATCTCTTCCTTTGCTCTTTTGCTGCTTCCCACCGTGAAAATGAGACATGTCACGAAATCACGACATTCTTTCCTTGCTTTGCTCTTCTGCCGCTTCCAGCCGCGAAAATGAGACATGTCGCGAAATCGCGACATTCGTCTCTTGCTTTGCTCTTCTGTCGCTTCCAGCCATGAAAATGAGACATGTCATGAAATCGTGACATTCTTTCCTTGCTTTGCTTTTCTCGCTTCTAGCCACGAAAATGAGACATGTCATGAAATCGTGACATTCTTTCCTTGCTTTGCTTTTCTGCCGCTTCCAGCCACGAAAATGAGACATGTCACGAAATCGCGACATTCGTCTCTTCCTTTGCTCTTTTGCTGCCTCCCACCGCAAAAATGAGACATGTCACGAAATCGCGACATTCTTTCCTTGCTTTGCTTTTCTCGCTCTTCCACCGCAAAAATGAGACATGTCACGAAATCGTGACATTCTTTCCTTTCTTTGTTTTTTTGTTGCTTCCAGCCACGAAAATGAGACATGTCACGAAATCGTGACATTCATCTCTTGCTTTGCTCTTCTGCTGCTTCCAATCGCGAAAATGAGACATGTCACGAAATCATGACATTCTTTCCTTCTTTGCTTTTCTGCCACTTCCATCGTGAAAATGCAACATGTCACGATATCGTGACACTTTTTCCTCTTTGCTCTTTCTCTTCTCTTTAGACCGTAAAAATGCAACATGTCGCGATATCGTGACACTTTTTCCTCTTGCTCTTTCTCTTTGCTTTGGACCATGAAAATGCAACATGTCACGATATCGTGACACTTTTTCCTCCTTGCTCTTTCTCTTTGCTTTGGACCGCGAAAATGCAACATGTCACGATATCGTGACACTTTTTCCTTCTTGCTCTTTCTCTTCTCTTTAGACCGCGAAAATGCAACATGTCGCGATATCGCGACACTTTTTCCTCTTGGCTCTTTCTCTTCTCTTTAGCCACGAAAATGCAACATGTCGCGATATCATGACACTTTTTCCTCTTGGCTCTTTCTCTTCTCTTTAGCAAGAAAATGCAACATGTCGCGATATCGCGACACTTTTTCCTCCTTGCTCTTTCTCTTTGCTTTTGCCTGAAAATGCAACATGTCGCGATATCGTGACACTTTTCCTCTTTATTATTTCTTGTTGCTCTTAGCCATGAAAATGCAACATGTCGCGATATCGCGACACTTTTCCACCTTGCTCCCTTTTGTTGCTCTTAGCCACGAAAATGCAACATGTCGCGATATCGCGACACTTTTTCCTCCTTGCTCTTTCTCTTTGCTCTGGACCACGAAAATGCAACATGTCACGATATCATGACACTTTTGCCTCTTTGTTCTTTTTTGTTGCTCTTAGCCATGAAAATGCAACATGTCACGATATCGCGACACTTTTGCCACCTTGCTCCCTTTTTTTGCTCTTAGCCGCGAAAATGCAACATGTCGCGATATCGCGACACTTTTGCCTCCTTGCGGTATTTTGCTTTTTCTTTGATCTTTAGCATATGGGCCACTTCGGTCTTCTTGGAAAATATGCAAAAAGGTGCATCAGCTATTTTTCTGTAGTTAGTCACTTTTTGACTAACAAGGCCCCGCCTCGGATTGGTTTACTCAATTACCAAAGCACAACATTAACAACTTAGATTAGTTAGTGGATGCATTCCTCGAACGCTTCGCCTTCAACACCAAGAAGAAGGCATCACTAAGTGACTTAGCCAGCCTCAGGCAGTATGAGGAAGAAACCATGGCGGCCTATGGGAATCGATGGAGGACTTTGCTTTCAAAGCTGCCCTACCTTCCCCCTATGTCCGACCTCACTCAAATGTTCTCAAAGAGCTGTTTGAGATCGATCTCTGTGCTATTGCAGCTACAACAATATGCCACCTTAGAAGAAGCTCTAGCGCAAGCCAGGATCATTGAAGAGATCAAGATATAGGATGGTGAGATAGCCAAACCTAAGAAAAAAGAGTGGACTAAGAACACTAAAATAGGGACCACGCAACAGAAACCCACTGCGGTCAATCAAGTTGCTATCAATGTCCCTAAGCCTGCACAAGCAACACAACCTCAAAAGGCTAACTATCAGGCGGTGCCTCCTAGCAACTATGATAGAGAAAATCAGAGGCAAGAATAGAGTCAGCAGCATCGCCCTAGGCGATAATACACACCCTACACAGAGTCCAGGGACTCCCTGTTTGACCACTTGTTAGCGGAAAATCTGATCAATCTGCCAGAGATTCAAACCATAGACCCCAACGCTCCCAAGCCTAAGGGGTACAGGGAGGACTTGTATTGTAGGTTCCATAGGCGGCAGGGACATGACCTAAATGCCTGCTAGAAGTTTAAGGGCTTGGTGCAAGACCTAATTGATAACAAGACACTAGCGGTGGATAATCCCGTGGCACCAAGCAATCAAAAAATGGAGGTCTTTAAATACCCCTTGCCTGCTCATGCTCCATAGGAAAAGACCCTACAAGTTAATGAGGTCACACAGAACTACCCCATGCAGGGGTACGTAGGGATGATCAGTATAGTGACTCGAAACAGGAGGTACCCGAGTACAAATGCTCCTACGATAGCTGCAGGAG
Organism: Wollemia nobilis; assembly: GCA_028583015.1. Taxonomy (NCBI): domain Eukaryota; kingdom Viridiplantae; phylum Streptophyta; class Pinopsida; order Araucariales; family Araucariaceae; genus Wollemia; species Wollemia nobilis. The sequence continues at coordinate 18,707 of JAQPPZ010010882.1, forward strand.
AGGTGCCAACAATGTCACAACCACAATAACACCTTGCACAACCTCCTCCACCTAAGCCAGTGGCCACACTTCGGACCAAGCTCACTCAGAGTTTGAGGACCACCTCGGCTAGGCTCTCCATATACGAGCTCATACAACAATCAACGCCCCATCGGGAGGCTCTAATGGAGATATTGAAAGCCATCGAGTTGCAGCCCCATGAAACAAATTCTTTCAACAACTTCGTGGGACACGTCAAACGATGCACTGAGCCAGTCATCACATTTCGAGAAGACGAAGTGAAATCGATGGCTGATGACATGGCGGATCCACCCCTGCACGTTATCGCACGGGTCAACGGGATCCCGTATAAGAGGGTGTTGATAGAAACTGGCTCATCCAGTAATATCATCACAACCATGGCCCTAAAACATCTAAAGTTGCCCGCATCTCACATCACAGCTTCCACCTACACTCTGCGAGCATTCAATGATGCGATATGCTCGATAGTTGGCATAATTGTCCTACCCATCCAGGTGGGGCAAAAGACTATACCTACATTGTGCCATATTTTGGAAGGTGAGATGGCCTACAACATCTTGCTAGGGCGGCCATGGATCAGGGACATGAAGTGTGTCCCTTCGATAGCTCACCAGTGCTTAAAGTATACATTTGAAGGGGAAGTGCATGTAGTCCCGATGGACTTAGAACCCTTCAAGTATTGTAATGCGGTGCAACTGATGCCACAATCGACCCTTCCATCAACGCATTTGGATTTCCAATTGAATCCATCTAAGCAGGGTCCGATTTCGTAGGCATCCCCATTAGCAAGTTCTTCAAAACCCCAGTCGGGTCCATCTTCATCGTCTGGTCCTCCACCAACGATGCCACCTATGGGGGCCAAACAGAAGGACAAAGGGAAGAAACCCTTGGAAGAGGCACAACCTTTGGAAGAGACGCTGCCATCAATATCAACTATCTCTACTGAGGATATGCCTAGCCGAATGGAAGTTGAGGCTCCTAGTTCACCCGACATGGAGTGGACTCAGGGAGAACTTCCATTCCCCCCCCTCAACCGCCAACAATCACCGTTGAGATGGCCAATACGGGCCTGGGGGAGTATCTGGTGTGGAATATTGTAGCAACACCCGCACTGGAGTCCATGCAGGACATGGGGAGACCTCGCCTCCCCATCGGTACTATTGTTCCCCTAGGCTACCCATCGAACCAGACAAACTTTGTGTATGGGGGCCTTGATCATGGTACTGAACCATACATGCAAGAGGACGAAGATGAAGAGCCTTTTGCTGAAAATGTCAACTATTTGTCTAACCCAGACTTTGCTCTGAGATACCTTGGCCAATGCAATTGGCATGGATATGGGTTAGGTAGATATGAGCAAGGGGTACGTGTTCTTTGCCAACCAAGATACCAAATGCCATATGACAAGTCAGGAGTAGGGTTCAACTACCCCCTACCCTTGGACATCTTGGTGGAGAACATGCAAGGCCTAGGGATAGGCAACAAGGGGGGTTTGGCATCAGATCCATATGCCAACCCTAACACAACATATACATTGAGGGATTATCTCCCATTGATGACAATCAACCTTGTTGACCCCCGTAATCCCTTCCCTTTGCTCGAGAGAGGAGAAAGCTCGAGGGCTCATTTTCAAGGAGGGTCCAGACAATGTCAAGAAGGGTCCTCAGAGGACGAGTCAGAGTATGACCCCTTCGAATCAAATAGCGATCACTCACAGGTGATCCCCATGGATGATTATCAAGAAAACCTCTTGACAATGTTCCCTTTAGATGCTCCAATCGAGCAAGCGCCACCGCAAGACAATCAGGCCCCACCATAGAGAGCGAAACAACCCCAATGGGGCCAGATCAATTTGCTCAAGCAAGACGAGCCCCTAATGCCGCAAGCAGTTGTTGGAGCCAACGAAGGCCTTTGGATCTCCGATAGTGATTATGAAGATGAAACCGAGATGGCCTATCTCAATCATATGCGACAACGACCATACCCCTTGGAGATTAACGACATATTCGAACAATTAAACATAGTGCCAGGGCATGAATGGTACGTAGACCCAGCGTGGTGGGACCAAGTGTTGGATCTACCACTTTGGGCATACGAAGAATACCTTCCACCCAGAGACCCTATAGCGACATCAGTGTCGAGGGTAGACCCTATCTTCCTATCCACACATAGGGCCGATCCATTCATGCCAGTACCTCTAGAGCCAGATCCGGAGCACAGAGAACATCCAGAATGTTTGAGTCATCACACCCATGGTAATGGAGACCAAAATCATTTCATCAACATGATCTCCATTGACTTAACCACCCCCATCCACAACCCGATAGATCCAGCATAGTCGTTGTATCTAGACATAGATGCCATCGACTGGGATCGCGTCAATTCACCTCCATCCCCATCAGAGTATTGGCCTTTCGGTGAGATGCTTCATCTCACCCTAGGGCCAACTCAGGATATCTTCCATGCTGAAGAGGAACCCGAGGTTCCCAACGTAGATTTAAACTCAGCAAATGATATCCATTTGATCCCAACTCCACACCAGTTGGAGGATGGATCCCACATGTCGGTCGAGGAGATGACTGACGTAGACATCGGCTCTGATCCAATGAATCCATAGATTATCAAGCTAGGGGTAAGCTTATCCCCCGAAGAGCAAGCCGACTACATTGCCCTTCTCAAAGAGAAGAAGGAGGTTTTTGCATGGTCATACAAAGACATGCCGGGGCTAGATCCATAGCTAGTCATGCATAATCTAACGCTTGATCCGAAAGTCAAGCCCGTTAAGAAAAAACTATGTAAGATGCACCCAAAAGTGGCCTTAATGGTCAAAGACGAACTACAAAAGCTGTTGGATGCATAGTTTGTCATCTGCGTGGATTACCCACCATGGCTGTCCAACATGGTGCCCGTCAAGAAGCCTGACGAGAGGATTCGCATATGCACTAATTTTTGAGATCTAAACAAAGCGAGTCCTAAGGATGATTTTCCCTTGTCGAGTATCGATGCATTGGTAGATGCTATAGTGGGCCATGAAATGCTTTCCCTCATGGATGGTTTCTCGGGATACAATCAGATTCGTATCAATCTCGAGGACCAACTAAAAATGGCGTTCACAATGCCTTGGGGAACATTTTGTTATAAGGTCATGCCTTTTGGCCTTAAAAATGTTGGCGCCACCTACCAACGTGCCATGACGTACATCTTCCATGATTACATGCATAAAACTTTGGAAGATTACATGGATGATTTGTTGGCCAAGTCTCTTTTGTGCCCGGATCATCTCGATGACTTAAGCAAGATCCTCGATCGCCTCATGGAACATAAAGTCAGACTGAATCCCAAGAAGTGCGTATTTGGCGTCACATCTGGAAAACTCTTGGGTTTCATAGTCTCAAAGCGAGGCATCGAGGTGGACCCAAACAAAGTCAAGGCAATCCTTGAAATGCTCCCCCCAACTACCATCAAGTAGCTCAGAAGCCTATAGGGAAAGGTCACGTCAATCAAGCGCTTCATAGCGCAGCTATCTGACAAGTGCCGACCCATGAACAAATTATTGCACAAGGGGGTAGCATTTCACTGGGATGACGAGTGCCAGTCAGCCTTCGATGACATTAAACAATACTTGGCTTCGCCGCCAGTATTGGCACCACCTAGACCAGGAGTGTCATTCTACTTATACATCTCAACTACTAAGGTGGCACTGGGCGCCATGCTAGCCCAAAAAATGAACTTCACAAAGAACAGGCTACTTACTATCTTAGCCGCACCCTGGTCAGTTATGAACTTAACTATGCATACGTTGAGAAGCTTTGCTTGGAAGTGGTGTTTGCTACCAAAAAGCTATGCCATTACATGCTGAGCAACAAGACGTATGTTGTGTCTAAGGAGAATCCATTGCGGTACATGATGAGTCATACTTATCATAATAGTCGCACGGTGAAATGGATCATGTTGTTGATGGAATTTGACATAGAGTTTGTTGGATAGAAATCCATAAAAGGTCAGGTCATAGCCGATCAACTAGCAGAGGCTCCTCTCGAAGACGATCAGCCTCTAGTCATAGAACTACCCGATGATGGGGTCTTCCATGTCTCAGAATCGCCAGATTCTGATGAGCCTGAGTCACGAGCCGACATAACCCTATTTTTTGATGGTTCTAAATGTGAGCAAGGTGGTGGCATAGGAATAGTATTCTTCACACTGTAGGGCGCTCCAATGCCTCTGTCATTTAAATTAAATTTCCCATGCACCAACAACAATGCAGAGTATGAAGCCTTGCTCATAGGTCTTCAGACAGCAATCACCATGAACATCAAATGATTGAACATCTTTGGTGATTCACTGTTAATTGTCAACCAAGTCAAAGGGGTATTCCAATGCAAATGCCCAGTTCTGCAGGCCTACAAAGCCCTTGTGGACAAATTCTTGGCAAATCTTGAATGGTACGACATCGAGGCACTCCCTCGGTCATCGAATCATTTTGCGGACACTATGGCCTCCTTGGGGTCACTAATCCCGCAAGACATTTCTGGTGATATGACAACCATTCAAGTCAAAACACTATCGCAATCCATGATGGAGCGTGCAAGCTCTGATTTGACGCCAGGAATCCACTTGATCCAGATTGAACCATCCTCGGATAAGTTCTCTCGAATCCATGATCGTCTGAATCATGCCAACTGGGGGTCCTTGTTCTCCCCTACTCCCCTTAATAGCAACACAACGCTATTCTTACAAGTTCTTTCCCGCTCAGCGTTTGCTAGGGGTGAACTTCAAGAGGGATTGGCTGTTCATACCATCGAGGTTTCTGATCAGCAGGATTGGTATTCACCCATAAGGGACTACCTCAAGTTAGGTAATCTCCCACTTGGATTGACGCATGCCGCAAAATGAGCATTCAAGCAGAAAGTGGCTAAGTATGTCTTGTTAGGAGACATTTTGTACCATCATAGCTATGAAGGAATCCTCCTTCGTTGCTTGGACCAACAGGAGTCCACTTGGGCAATCGCCCAAGCGCACAATGGTACGTGCGGTGGCCACTTCAGTGGTATGGCCATCGCAAAGTGCATTCTTCACATGGGCTATTATTGGCCATCTTTAGAGCGAGATTGTTGCGCATATGTGAGGAAGTGCATGAAATGTCAACACCATGCTAATTTGACACACGTACCTTCCCAGGCCTTGCAGTCGATTCAATCGACTTGGCATTTTTCATAGTGGGGCTTAGATCTAATCGGAAAGATCTCCCCTGCATCGTCAGGTCATCACACGTTTATCATAACGGCCATAGAGTACTTCACCAAGTGGGTGGAAGCAATTCCGCTTACCTCTACGACTGGACCTCGCATTGTGGGGTTCATTTTACATAACATCATATGTCATTTTGGTATTCCATCCAAGATAATTTTGGATAATGGGACGTCATTCAAGAACAAAGACGTGCGTGCTTTGACCACAAAGTACAAAATTCAGCATAGTTTTTTGACACCCTATTATCCGTAGGCAAATGGGCAAGCAGAGGCGTCAAACAAAATGCTAGTTGCCATCCTCAAAAAGATAGTCGCAGACAGTCATAAGGATTGGCACATTCAAATCCCACTTGCCCTATGGGCTTATCGCACTAGCATTCGGATGCCCACTGGGGCAACTCCATTTTCGCTCGTGTATGGCTCCGAGGTAGTCATGCCTCTCGAGTTGGAAATTCCTTCCCTACGCATATCAATGCAAGAGTTCATCGATGATGACACTGCATGGTAGGCCTAGTTAGACCAGCTTACGTTGCTTGACGAATGACGCGTTAATGCTCTCGAGCATTTACGTATCTATCAAGAGCGACTTAAGAAAGCATACAACATGAAAGTTCACCTGAGGGATTTTTAGGTTGGTGACTTGGTCTTAAAAGAGAACCAACAGAACTCTAGTTTGTCATCCCATCTAAGGGACAAGTTCATGGCAAATTGGTTAGGTCCCTATGTAATTGATAGTAAAATAGGACCTGGAACATACCGGCTAGCCTCTCTTGATGGAATCAAGGAACTAGAACCCTTGAACATCAGTCATTTGTGGCCATTCCATATCTAAAAGAGCCATAGCCCAAACAAAATGCTCCAAGGATTCCCACAATCGCTTGGTCAATCCCAAAATGCCCCAAGGATTCTCATAGTCGCTTGGTCATCCCCAAAATGCCCCAAAGGTACCCATTACCCCTTTGGTCAAACCAAAAAGCTCCAAGGATTCCCACAATCGCTTGGTCAAAAATAAGAAAATTCAAAAACAACAAAATCATCAAGCATAACCAAAATTCGCATCTCATTTCCATGCATGCTCAAAATCATCACAACAATAAAGAGCTCTTTTTGCATCTCATCTTCATATTCACAAAAATCAATCCCTCAAAAACACAAAAATCTATAGCTGCATTAAGCATCACATCCATACATTGCATATTTGTGGTCATACAGGTCAAAGGCACCATAGACTGTAATTACTCCGCCAATCCATCTTGTTCCACATTTCTCCATTCTATAAGCAGTCCATCAAAAATAAATGCCATTCACTTCTTTTTACCATACCAGAGTCAGTGGTCTTCTAATGTATCAAGAGTTTTCATCCTTCAGTCGTCATTTGCTTTCTAGCCACGTATTGTACCAAGTCAGACATATTTTACAAAGGTAGAGTTCTACTTGGATCACACCTTGTTACGTAGCGTCCCAACACAAATTAAAACACATAAAAATTCCCAAGTTGTGTGAATGAAAGATGAAACCTGCAAAGCAATCCAGGTCACCATAAGCGAAATGGTTATCTTGCTCATCCCCCTGTGCGAATGACCCCAAGAATGCTGAGAGTTGGCAAAAGGACAAGCATCTTCCCTACCCAATTCCCCAAGAATCCCAAGTTCTCAAAAAGTTGCAAACATCATAAAATTTTGCAAAAAGTCAAAACTCCAAAAATTTGACATCACCACCAAAGTGCATACATCAAAAGGCACATACAATAGTGATTCTCATCACTCAAAATTCAAATCCCTTGCTCAAAAGAAAAATATAAAAAATAAACAGTGATTTTTATCACTACAAAAGAGCAAGTATCCCAATACAATTGAAGAAAAGAAGGGAGTCGAACTTGAATCCCTGGAACTCTCAGCATTCAGAAGGTCATGAGGTAAACCTCAATACTGGTTTGGTGGATAGCCTATCGGTCACCGGTGGTAAACCTCCCGCATGATGATATATCTGTCACATTAACTCGTGTACAGATCAATGTTTGCATGTGGATGAGCTAGCTTATGGTATCCTAGATAGCACCATAGATTAATCTGACTAAATACAACAAAGGAGTTAGTGGAGCTAATTAGGTGATCCTCAGTACAGGTTTGGTTGATAGCCTATCTGGCACTGGCGGTATCCTGACAAATACCACAGAAACGAACTCAATTGCACACACAAGGATGTGAAATAACTTGGTCAAAGACAAGTCCGATTCATACCTTGTTCAAAAGTCTTGTAAGATAAAGTATAGTCATGGCTAGTTAGTTAAAAATGTCTGAGTCTCAGAAAACCTTCACTACATTCTAAACCAACTGTGCTATCTTTCATCCTCGCATTACCATCAAAAAATACAAAAACAACATGTATACATGAAAAGTCATTTACCACAGCAATCGCCTAGGACAAAAAGCCATAAAGTTCTAAACAGTCTATGGTGCCCTCGCCAAACAACACAAATTCAATTCATCCATTCCATTTTGCATATCACATATAAATAAAAAACATTTGCATTCATCATAACATATGCATCCATCAATATAAATTAACATGCATAAATCCATATTCATCAATCATCATGCATAACATCAAATCATCACACGTGCATAAATAAAATAAAGTCATCTATATATATCATCAAAAATGCCCACAAGCTACAATAAACCGGTCCTATGACCCCGCAACAAAATCCAAAAACTCAAAAACCCCCAAGCCTAAGGCGTCGGCCACCATGATCATGTAGGATCGGTGCGACGAGAACTACCCCTCGTGGTGTGGGTCCTATGGGACCCCTCAGGGTGGCTTCTGCTAGCCCCCGCATCATGCCTACTCCCCCCCCCTCATCCAATCGCCTACGACGAGATGATGCTGATTGCTCAATCTCGCTCCCTCTCGAGAGGCGCGAAGATCCACCTCCGTGAACGTAGGGACCCACCCACCGAGGTGGATAATCTCTCCCTCCAAATCCAACCGCTATCGCACCAAGTCCATCTCCCACCGATGATACATAGCCAAGTTCTACATCATGTTGCGCCAAGCCCTATCCCTCTCCATCACTGCATCCATAGGAGGTCCCTCTCCCATGCAGCATCGGTATCCCCATCCTATCGATGGTACGTAGCCCATGCATTCTCCCGCTCTGCTAGCTGCATGCGCAAGAGATCCCTCTCTTGTAGAGCCTCCCCTAGCTCCTCATCTTGCCTCCATAGTAGCCCCTCCAATCGTGCATTCTCAGTGCGTAACCCTACCTCTGTGTCCTCTGCCACTTCCAGTAGCATAGGCATATCTGGAACAACAGCCTGCTCTAGCTCCCACTGCTCCGGGACATCCTACATCTCCGGCTGATCTGAAACCCCAAGATCCGCATCCACATCATCTACCTCCACCATGTCTGCATCCTCCAGTGGAGCTCCCCAATCATCTCCTGGTGCCTCGACACCCTCCCTGCCTGCTGTTGCTACCTCTGTGCCTCCCAATGGCCCCTCTCCCTGCCATCACCGTAGTACCCACCACTGGTCATACTCTATGGTAGTCCCGACGTCATCCACATCTGGGACGTCGATCACCACATCTGAATCCTCACCTAATGGCGCGATGATCGGCCGGTCCAGAGTCCTCTCGTCCCCCTAACGTCGATAGACCACGGGCTCACCAAGCAACCCCTGGTGCACCCCAAACTATCATGTCACCCGGCTATAAGGGAAGAACTCCTGCTCGGTCCCATGCCGCCCAATCAGCCACCGCTCCCTACGTACCCATCGAAGCCACTCTCCAGCCTCCGGCCAGGCTGGACAGTCCCGATAGGGGCGCCAGAACACCTCCCCTAGAGCAAGCCGAGCGAAGGCATCGACATAGTGCCCTATGGCACCTACCCACCATCGACTCTATCCCTACTCCTCAGACCACCGCCATAGAGCCACATAACCTATATCCTTATCCACCATCTCCACCCGAGTCATCCATGGTAACCCCACCGGCCTCTCCACCGCTATGTGCTACCAAGCCCAGCTCTACAATAGATAGCTGTAGCTGATCCCCTTCCACCTCTGGAAGTGGACCTCGTACAACTCACCATAGAGCTATGCCAATAGCATCTATCCCCACCTCATGATCAAAGGCTCATGCGTCGAACACTCCACTAGCTGACAGACCACATCCAGCAGGTTCCATGGGAACCTCGCGCCTGACGAGTCAGGTAGCAGCATGTTGGACATGAGGCCCATGAGTACTGCGTGCCTCACTCCCAACACACCCCTCTCAAACCACCATCGAACTAAGATCCCACCAATATGACAGTCAACCTCTACCCTCTCCACCGGACCATCCACCCCCAACTCCTCCCCATGCCCGAAGCAGCGTGTCAGCACTGCTATCCGCTGATCCCGCGACGTCGTCCTGATCGGCAGTCCGTCTATTGGAATCCGAAGAATCCGATAGACATCCTCCAAAGTAACTATCATCTCCCCTATTGGGAGATGGAAAGTATTAGTTCGGGGATCCCACAAGTTGATCAGGGCCGTCAGGTAGGCCCGATCCCCAATCACTGGCTCCAACCGAGTCACCTGCTTGAGCCCAAGGGCATCAAGCCACTCCCAGTCAACCACAGCTAGCGCCTCCCATGCTTCAGCAAAAATAGTAGGCACACGATACCGGCTCTTCACAACCTGCAAAAGAAAACAAAATAAAACACATTAAAATCAAAAAATCAAAATTACAAAATTAATTTGTCAACCTAGGGTTTTACACTCTCAAATTGATAAATTAAAACAAAAAAAATCATCAAAACCTACAAACTTAGTTTGTCAATCTAGGGTTTTAAAACAATAATTTTTAAGCTAAATTTTACCCTAAGTTTTTAAACTCAGTTTTGATCTTTGTTTAACTAGGGTTAGCCTACGTTTTTAGCTAAGTTTCGATTTTTGTTAGCCCAGGGTTTCTGTTAGTTTACAAAAATGAACACAAACAAACATGGTTTCCCCTAGGATTTCAACCTACATTTTAATGAAGCCATACCAAAACAAATAAACACATTCATTTCATTAAGGTTTTTTTATTTTTACATTTGAAAAACAAAATACAAAAAAAAGAAGCGAAAAATAACTTGCGGTTTTAAAATTGATACAACAAAAAAAAAACTAATAAAGAGGAAGGCACTCACCGGTATCGCTTCGGCTCCACCGCTCGATCCGGTGTGTGAACTCATGGTCGCAAGAAAAATTTGGCAGTGCTTCGCTTCGTAGAATTAACCTCCTCCTCCTAGAGCTCCAAATCGCCAGGAAAAACAAGTGCAAATGAGCCCAAAACCTAGTTTTGGCCTTTAAATAGGCTTTTTGAGCCTGTAATCGTTCCTCCCTGGGATGAGCACTCTGGTTAGCACTCGTCCCACCCTGGAATGAATGCTCAATAGGAATTCGTCCCACCCCGGGATGAATACAGAGCAAAAATTTCAAAAACAACAAAAACTGCACAAAATGCACCAAAAACAAGCCCTAAAAGTGTCCGATAAGAGTGCTTTTGCACTTGACATTTCGGGCATGCAAAATAGATGTCGGGGTCACAAATCCTCACTATCCTACTCCCTAAGAAGGCTACCATAGCCGGACCACTCCACGGGAAGACGGATCTTCGAGAATTTCCTCCCCAAACGACGTCACCAAAAGGGTCGAAACCCAACCAAAAATAGCAATAGAGTTGCCAAACGAAGGCGCCTTTGTGCCTGACATTCTTGGCATCCAAAATAGACATTGGGGTTACAAATTGTCACCATCCTACTCCCTAAGAAGGCCACCATGGCCGGACCGCTCCACGGGAAGATGGATTTTTGCCAATTTCAGCCCCGACAAGCGTCACCAAAAGGGTTAACACCCACCAAAAATAGGTCTAAATGTCAGACAACTGCACACCCATTCAACGATAAACATCTGAAGGCACCCTTACTTAAGTCATCTTGGGTCAAGCGACTCGTCGCTTTTCTCATGCTGGTCATTCCCTCATCGATTCGTCGCTTGAGGGGGTAGTCACACTTAGTCACCAATCAACAAATACACACCCAATCATGGAAATGACACGCATTCAAAGGATCATTGGCAAAGACAATCACGCTCCTGCTTGGGGTAGTAAACAAGCAATAATCACAAGTTGATCAATCACTTGGCATTCGTGAATCATGAACTCAAGGTTCCCACAGACAAAAGGTTGCGCCCTTTGCCTATTCATGACTGATCAATGTCCAAGCTCAAGTAACACCTCACCGAAAAAGGTTAACACTTGAATTGAGTTCCTTCGCTCGTCAGAAGCAAGGATTCAAGAATGCATGCCCCTTTCCATACTTGGGGCATCAAAATTTGGTTAGGTTACTGAGAAACCCTAATCATTAGTGCTTTGGTTATCTATTTTTGCTCGACGTTGTGCCTTGCACAGCGCATCCCAAAAAGGGGCATCTGTAGACACCAAAATAGCACCAATCCGATTACGTGACTGCAAACACTGATCGCATTGACACACACAGCCCCAAGGGCAGCCCCCAGAGGTCAAACAGTGGTCCTAACCACTCTCACAGTAGTTTTGGAAGGTCAGGAGTCAATTTGGCACCTTCAAGCACTTTGCTCAGTACTCGTTTCACCCAGGGACGATTTCAAACTGGGATTCGCCCTACCTAGGGACGAATATCAATATTCGCTCCAGGGTGGGGCGAATTGCAGGTTTGATGGGAAAAAAGTCAAATCTTGACAAATGGCAGCTCAGATCCGCCACTTAATCCTTCCTTCATCGCATGGGAGCATGAGTGAGCATTTTCGAGCGTTAGAGGCGATTACAAGGGCAGTCATGAAGCCCCTAATCGGGGAGGAATCTTCCCTCCCCCTAGGAGAGGCATGATTGCCAAGTGGCGCCTCTGCATGCTCATCCAAAGAGACCATCAGGTCTATAAAATGGTGAGTCTTCTCACCCCAAAATATAGAGAGAAGGAGCATTTTGAGCAACGAAGTGCTGCCATTTTACTTCCCCATACGCCCCTAGTTGATTTGTGCTTTTCACATCCGTGATCTCTTTTAGAGAGGAGGTCATTGGGTGACCATTGGAAGGATGAATCTTGAGCCCAAAACCTGAAATTTGACCACAGTATACCACCCAATTTTTCGACAACACTTTACAAGAAATTTTGGACTCATCCCAAGTGGATTGGTGCCAAAATCAGGCCCCAAACGGCGGGCGGCCTGTCCGGGCGCCCCGCACTACTGTAGGTCTAATCGTCCCTTTTAGGAACGATTAGGAATCTATGGCCGATTTCTCTTTCTATCATTTTCATTTTTTTGTATTTGATCTTTATGCTGCTTAGATAGTTTGCAATTTTGATTTCATATCGTTTTGATCAATTTTTGTCATGTTTTATCATTTCTCCGCCTTTACTAACTTGCAGAAGGCATCATCGAAATCTGGGTGTTAGAGGCCAAATTGGGGAAATCTGACCATCTGGGTCATCCCAAAATACCCCCAATTAGCTAACCCCCACTTTTGTAGGAGATTTGGAGCTGTCCAGATGTGACATTTTGAGCGGTGCTATTTGGCATTTTGTTGTAGGTCAATTCGTCCCACCTCGAGCGAATTCAAATCGGTGAGGAATTTCCTGACTATTCCATTTGTAGTGTCTTCTTTGTGAGGTCTTAATGCCCCTATCAAGTTTTTAGATTATTTGGATACATGTTAGTCATCGTTTTATTTATATCTTGCATGCATTAACCGAAGGCTTGGGGATTGCATGTTTCATCTCATCCGCAGGTGCTACTGACCGTTTCTTGTTTCCTTGAGCATAGGATCTGGATGTTAGAGGAGCAGCAAGGAGTCAAGACTCATCAACGCAAGCGGCGGTGACATTTTGGTCCGCCCATCTTACATGTGGGCACGCGGAAGAAGGAATGGCATCCATGGATGCAACAAGGAAACAAATTTAACGCTCCTCGCCCCTAAAAGGGGAGGAGGCGAATTGTAACCGAATTCTGAAACATATCAATAAAAGAAAGGGCTGTTTTTCCGCATTGGATTTTCATTTGCATTTCAATTCGTTCATGCTTTCCCCATTTCATGCATTTTCAATTCGTAGGATTTAGCGTTAAGTTTAGTTCCGCTTTTGCATCGTACTTGGAGCTCTTTCCCTTTTTGTTTCCGTATCCTCATGCTTTCACAAGCTAACAATTATTATTTTTCTAATTCATGAACCTCCCATCTCCTTTGGTTTGGTAATAGTCTCCCAATTGATCATTTGAAACTTTTTCCTATCTAATTTCCTTTCCCCTTGCCATAGAAAAGTTTTTAACAATTCATCTAACTTATGTAAGATATATAAGGGTGCATAATACACCACAAATTGATATACGAGGAGAATTTATATTACTATTGTGATTAATCATATAACTTCTTCTAACTCTTCTTTGGTTGTTTCTAAAGAGAGATCTTCTCTATCTCTATTTTTAACAAAGGAAGAGTATTGTTCAGAAGAGTGGCCTAAGCCTGTTGATTTACTATTATATTTGTGAGAAGGACTAAGTAATGATATCTTGCTAGTTCCTTTATGACTACTTTATCATAATATATTTCTTTAGTTTTATGAATTTCTATGATTATATTTTTTTGGTAGCTGCATTGTTTTTAGATGAAAGTAATTTGTGTTTTTGTCACCTTTCTTAAGCCATATCATTCTTAATCAAAGTATTCAATGTGCCTCTTCTTATATGAAAGTTTGATCTATTTCTTAGTTCAATAAAATTCTTCTCTCTTCCTATTGATGGTTGGAGGTTGATCACCTATATCTTACTCTATTTCCTCCATTTTTTGTAGAAATATCCTTGACCTAATTTTAAAATTAGTCTTATTGACAACCCAATCCCTAATAGCTTTCTTGAGATTGAAAATTTTCATTTTCCACACCTCTTGGAGACTATTTGCATAGACATGCTACTTCGATATACTTTCTAATAAAACTGCAAACTCATCATGCTCCATCCATTTTGGACTGTATTTGAAAGTAATCTTCCTTTTTCCAAGATTACTATCTGTAGCACCCTA
>JAQPPZ010010884.1:0-35490 GCA_028583015.1 Wollemia nobilis
CCACACATAATTGAGACACAAGATTTAACATGGTTCCCCCAATGTGGGGTACTCCACCAAATAATATCCTTATAATAATTCACATAGAAATAAGGATCCTTATCCAATACAATGATTTATTTGATATGCTCAAAGCTATGCAATAACAAGTTCACATAGAAATTCTCCAAATATGAATAACAATCTCACATAGAACTTGTCCAAAATTGAATAACAAGCTCACACATAACTTGTCCAAAAATGAATAACAAGCTCACACATAACTTGTCCAAAACTGAATAACAAGCTCACATAGAACTTGTCCAAAACTTCTCCAACAAGCTCACCAAGAACTTGTCCAAATCTGCTCTAGGAATCTCACCAAAAATTTGCCCAAATCTGCTCTAGAAAGCTCACCAAGAACTCACTCAAATATGCTCTAGCAAGCTCACCAACTTTCCCAAATATTCTCTAGAAATATCGCCAAGAACTTGCTCAAATATGCTTCAAAAAGTTGTCCCAAAACTGTCCACAAATTTGTCCCAAAACTGTCCATAAAGCTATCCCAAAACTATCCACAAATCTGTCCCAAAATTTTCCACAAAGTTATCCCAAAACTATCCTCAAAGGCCTTCTCAAAGACTTGATCAATCATGCACAAGTAACACTCAAACATCATCCACAAATATATCAATGCAAAGCTCAAATATGAACTCAACAATGAATGACAATGTACTTTTCAATGGATGACAACAATGATCCACAATGATCTCAACTCAAATCAACTCATAGAAGCATAAAGAGAATTGTTAGAGACTCAATATGTTCTAATATCAATCTCAACTCAACTCAACTCATAGAAGAAAAAAGAGAATTGTTAGAGACTCAATATGCTCTAATCTCAATCAACTCAAATCAAGTCAACTCATAGAAGCATAAAGAGAATTATTAGAGACTCAATATGTTCTAAGCTCAATCTCAACTCAACTCAAATCAAATCAATCTCAACTCAAATAAGAATTATGGAATAGTTTGTTTCATGGAACTTGACCAATCACCTCACACAATCACTTGAATAGGCTCAATAAACTCAACTCAACCAATCACCACAAGGGACTACTCTTTCTCACAAAACCCTAGTCTAAGCATGTATCAACCAACTCAAATGTTTCCAACAATGCTCATCCACAAATATCACATAACAATGATACTCATATTCTTTTCAAGTTATTTGACAACAAATGGGCTTTAACAACTATTCTTATAAAACAAGGTTTAAACACAATTCTCAAACCAGAAAACCTTGAAGCATTTAACCAACCACTTTCGAAAAGGAAACCACAATCAATCCTTTTCACTCCAATGATATTTCAGAAATCAACCACCATAAACAATCAATAGGAGAATGTGCAACAAAATGTTTTTTGGACATGGTGCTGATCCTACCAGCAATTCCTTCAGATCGTATGTGGTAAAATCCCCCTTCGGTAAATCCAATGATCTCTTTTGGAGATGCAGATAATTCTACAAACTATCACACAGCAGAAAATTAGATGTCAACTAGCTTTAAATACTGTGATTTTTACCATAGTGATGCGACAACGACACTTCTTCTGCAGTCAACGTCATTGGTAAATTACAAATATCAGTTGATATTATGGTTCAGTATACATTGCATAGGATGTAGGTCCCCCTCCACCTCACTCACATGTAGGAGTGATGTCACGTCGTCAAGTCCCTAGCATCCCGATTGGTGCTATGCGCAGTGGGAGAAACTTGCAGTCTAAACAACTAAACCAGGGAATCAGTTAGAATAAAATTACTTGGAGGTAGAACCAGGATTCGAGCAAATTTCCCGGTATCAACATCACTCTTATACTATATAAAACAAAGCGAACTAGAGAGGCATTTCATTAGATGTTTAAATAGTACAGGCAGGACTCAGAATAGCCTATAACTGATGGAACCACCCAATGCATAAAATAGAGATTGTTATAACAGTATAACAATATGCCCTAAAATAAAATAATAGAATAACATATAATTATGCCAACACCCATACCTTTTGAAGCCAAGAAGTTGTCCACAAAAACTGCCACACTAAACACAACTTTCCTTTTCAATCTCAATAAGGGTTAGTGGACTTCAAATAATAATCACAAGATAAAGCATAACTCAATTTACACATTTTTACTCCAACTTAATAAACACATCCACCAAAGTCCTTTTAATAAAAAACCCTTATCAAAAATAATAATCAATAAGGCTCTCAAAAATATTTTATAACAACTCCTTATTTCTCCTAAATCTTAATTTTCAATTTCATGAATATCAAATTTAAATCAACTCATCTCCTCTGAAATAATAATCACAACCCTTATAAAAATAAAGTTTAATTAAAACTTTAATAATTGCTTAACCACCTTATAACTCCTATCCTAGGGCATCAACCAAATTGAATTAGAGCAAAACATAATTACCTCCACAATGGTATTTGAACCACCAACTTGCACACACCGTGAGCGCCTTAGCCATGGCTAAGGTCGCCACATGAGCTAGCCACTCATTCAAAAGGAAAAGGCATGACATGCCTTGAGTCTTTCCTCCCTTCCACACAAACCAAAAGTGCTTTGAGCACTTTCATTCCAATGCCTTCGAATGCAGTCAATAATATTAAAACCTTGACATAAATCACTGCCACACATCTTAACAAAATGCCAATTTCCAATGTGCCACTTTGTCCACAATTTGTTGAGCTTTCGACCAACCTTGGATTTATTCGTTGTCTCCCTTTTCAAAATGATTTTCACACGAGATTTCTTCAGATGCTAACCAATGATTAACACGAGCAAGAATTGTTTTTTCAACGAACCTTATGATCCCCCTTTATATAGTCTTCTCCTTATTTTTGATGACATCAGCGTATTATTTATTTTCCCTCTTTATTTAGATGTCAGCACTAACTTTAATTTTAAATAATTAAAATTTAAACTAAATATTTAAAATTAAATATCTCCATCATCAAGGCACCTTTTTCAAAAAAATGAAAGGCAACTTGGGTTTTAAGAAAAATCCATTTCAAATCTGCCATCCATGGTTTTAAATAAAACATATTATTTTTCCTACCTTGGTTTTCACAAAAATCCTGAATTTATCCATGCTTTCCAAAATATCACTTGCCCATAAAAACTCAATGTGATCCATATGACATTAATTATTCATGTGACATCAATGACAACATAAAATAACTCAAATTACCAAAAATATTACCCTTTGTCATTGATGGCAACACCTCTAAATCAAAAACCACAATCACTACAAAAACCATATTTGAGAATCAAAGTTGCTCCCCCTGATTCAATACTTTCTATGGAGGCTGCTCCCCCTGACTCAATGCTCTCTTTGGAGGCTGCTACCCCTAACTCAATGCTCTTACCCTTACTCAATTCTCTCCCCCTTTGACATCAATGGAAAAAGGGACACCTATGGGGCTAAGAGATATGAATCTTAAACTTAGCCCCCTCACCACCTTCTCTCTTGAGGTGATTAATTTTGGGGTGGGAGTACTTTTACTCACATCTCACATTGTTTCTTTCCTCTATAAAATTTATTCCATGTCTTTCTGATATCCTTCTCTTTATGAATTACTTGATATTCTTGTCTAGAACATGTTTGACCTTCTTGCCTTGAACTTGTTTGACCTTCTTGCCTTGAACCTGTTTGACCTTATTGCCTTGAACCTATTTGGAATTTATTCCTACACCATTTTGTAATATGCCCAAATTTTTTACAATTAAAACACTTGATATTTTATCCTTTGGATGGTGCCCATGTCCTGAATTCATTCTTAAAATAATTTTTGTATCCATTCCTTTCCTGAACCCTATATTGTAAAGATCTATTTTCATAACCATTATGACCATGACTTCTGAATTGTGTAGCTCTAAAACCAAAACCATGTTGATCATTTCCTTTGCACTAAAAATCTTTATGACCAATACTATTACATAATAAGCAATGCCCCTGAAAAGCATACCTTCTTCCTTTGAAGTTTCTTCTAGCAAAATAAAACTTCTTTGGTCCATAGACCCTACAGTGTATAGCCTTGTGTCCAAATCCACTACAATAAAACAATGTCCTTGAAAAGCCCTTTGTTCATGCTTGGTTCTTCATACATTTCTTGACCATTATCCTTATGATCATTTTCAACTTGTGCATTTCATCCTCAAACCTTCTTTGTAGCATCTAAAACTTCTTCCTTAGTTTCTTCCTTGCTTTTCTCTTCAATAATTTCTTTTCCCTTTGAGCTTGATTCACCTCTCTCAAAACAAGAATCAAACTAAATATTTGGAGCCATATGAACTTTGGAACTTTCCTCACAAATCTTAGGTGCTTCCTTGCTTTCATATTTTATAACTTCCTTTCCTTTTGAGTGTGATTCCCCAAACTTGAAATATGAGACCTTTGGTGCTTTGGAATTTTCCTCTTCTTTCTCTTTATTTGTGTCAAGTAGCAAATTGGTACACATATCTATAGCCTCTGAAATGCAAGTATCCATTTATGTTGCTTATTTTTCTTTGGAAATAGGTTCTTCCTTATATATTTCTAAAACAAAACCTCCTGATACAAATATAGGTCCTTGTGTACTTATTTTTTATTTCCCTTCTTCATAACCAAGCCCTGTTTTTATAAATGGATCTTGTTGTGAATCCAAAAAATTATCCAGAGTTTTTGAATTTCTTTGAAATCATGCTAACTCATTTATGTAGGTCCCCAAACTTTTCTGATCTTCTTCTTCTAACTAATTACATCTTTCTTTTCTTGCCTTCAATTTATTAGAAATAGTGATGCCAAGCTCTTTTGTTTCTTGAAGATCTTTTTCCAAATATTTAATGTGTTGATTGAGCATCATATTGACCTTTTCATTTTCATGAACCTTATTTTCAAGCCTCTTGATTTTCTTTTCCAATATTTTGATTTTCTTTTCCTGTTTTGTGGAATCCTCTTCTTCATCATCATTGCTGCTAGAATTGTCACTAGAACTGTTGCTTTCTTTTTCAACAAATAAAATTTCCTTGTTGCAATTGTTGTAGTACATGCAATCATCATATATATACCCAAAATCTCTACATATGAAGCATTTTAGTATCGTTAGACCTTTCTTGTACCTATTTTCTTGCTCAATGGCTATGGCAAGCTCTTAATGCCTTTCTTCAATAGATATATCCTCTTCTTTAACTTCAATACTTAGGAATATATGTTCTTGCCTTTATTCATTTATTCCAAATAATGTAAATTATTCTTCATCTGAGTGGTTTTTATCACTATAATTTGAACTATCACTTGCATCTACAATATAGTAAGATTTCTTTGCCTTATGAAAAAATTTCTTCTTCTCATACCTATTTTGCTTGTATCTGTCATCTTTGTCATGCTTATGCTTTCCATATTCTTTTCTTCTTTGAACCTAGTTTTTATCATTACTGTTTTCTTCATTTGGACACTTGTATTCATAGTGACCAATATCACCACACTTGTAGCATTTGACTTTCCTTATATCCCTGAATTCCTCATGTCCTTATTTTTTTTTATGAAGTTAGCTTCCTCATCATTATCTGGAACTCTATCGATCTCTGAAACTTTCCCTTTCTATTTTTCTAAAGCCTTGAACGCAATCTCTTTTATTGTAACTTGATGCTTACTTACCCTCATATCATAAGCTATAAGAGTTCCTTGCAATTCTTCCATTGTTAGCTTATTGATATCCATTGTCTCTTCTATTTCTAAAACCTTAGAATCATATTTCATGGGAAGTGATCTCAAAAAATTTTGAGTAACTTCTAATTCTTTCATCTCAAAACATAGGCCTCTCATGGTGTTAGTAATCTCATCAACATGAAGTAAAAACTTTGCAATATCTTCAAAATATTCAATTTTCAATTCCTCAAATATTTTTCTATGAGTTTTTTGTTTTGCCAAATTTACCTTGGAATCTCCTTCATAAGTATTTCGCAACTTGGTCTACATTTCATTAGATAAATTACATACCATGACCTTTGCAAAATATGTCTCACGAAACCCACTCAAAATACAATTCATTGCTCTTGAATTGATCTCAACCAATTTCTTAATAGTCTTATCTACCTCGGGATCACCTTCAACCCTATACTCTTTTTCAACCATTTACCATACCTCATATCCTTGTGATATCAAGTAGTTCTTCATACTCATGCTCTAGAAAGCATAATTGTTACCATCAAACAATGGAGCCTTATTTGTAGATGATCCATTCTATGAAGCCATATGTATTCTTGTAGAATCTACCTTCAAGTTGTTAGTTTTTCCAAAGGAACACGTTTTGATACCAATTGAATAAGACAAGCTTATACTGAGAGGAGGGGGTGAATAGTATAAGACCACCTTTTACTTTCTTTCCAAATCAATATCAATTAATGTCCTTAATTACAATAACCAAATATAGCAATGTGCATTAATAACTCAGATAGCAGTAGTAAGCAAGATCACAAGTCACCACACATAATTGAGACGTAAGATTTAATGTGGTTCCCCTAATGTAGGGTACTCCACCAGATAATCTTCTTATAATATTTCACATAGAAATAAGGATCCTTATCTGATACAATGATTTATTTGATCTTATCAAAGCTAGGCAATAACAAGTTCACACAAAACTTGTCCAAATTGAAATAACAAGCTCACACAGAACTTGTCCAAAACTGAATAACAAGCTCACACAGAACTTGTCCAAAACTGAATAACAATCTCACATAGAACTTGTCCAAAACTGAATAACAAGCTCACACAGAACTTGTCCAAAACTTCTCCAACAAGCTCACCAAGAACTTGTCCAAATCTACTCTAGCAAGCTCACCAAGAACTTGCTCAAATCTGCTCTAGCAAGCTCACCAAGAACTTGCTCAAATCTGCTCTAGCAAGCTCACCAAGAACTTGCCCAAATCTACTCTAGCAAGCTCACCAAGAACTTGCTCAAATCTACTCCAACAAGTTGTCCCAAAACTATCCACAAATTTGTCCATAAAGTTGTCCCAAAATTGTCCATAAAGCTGTCCCAAAATTATCCCCAAAGATATCCCAAAACTGTCCACAAAGTTTTCCCAAAAATATTCTCAAAGGGTTTCTCAAAGGCTCAATCAATCATGCACTAGTAGCACTCAAATCTCATCCACAAATCTATCAAGGCAAAGCTAAAATATGAACTCAACAATGAATGGCAATGTACTCTTCAATTGATGACAACAATGATCCACAATGATCTCAAC
The DNA here is from genome assembly GCA_028583015.1 of Wollemia nobilis. Classification (NCBI taxonomy): domain Eukaryota; kingdom Viridiplantae; phylum Streptophyta; class Pinopsida; order Araucariales; family Araucariaceae; genus Wollemia; species Wollemia nobilis. Next base: position 7,281 of record JAQPPZ010010884.1, read on the forward strand.
TCAACTCAACTCAAATCAACTAATAGAAGCATAAAGAGAATTTTAGAGACTCAATATGTTCTAATCTAAACATCAACTCAACTCAACTCATAGAAGCATAAAGAGAATTTTTAGAGACTCAATATGTTCTAATCTCAACTCAACTCAACTCAAATCAATCTCACCTCAACTCAAGTCAACTCATAGAAGCATAAAGAGAATTATTAGAGACTCGATATTTTCTAAGCTCAATATCAACTAAAATCAACTCAACTCAAATCAATCTCAACTCAAATAAAAATTATGGAATATTTTGTTTCATGGAACTTGACCAATCACCTCACACAATCACTTGACTAGGCTCAATCAACTCAACTCAACCAATCACCACAAGGGACTACTCTTTCTCACAAAAACCCTAGTCCAAGCATGTATCAACCAACTCAAATGTTTCCAACAATTCTCAACCACAAATCTCACATAACAATGATACTCATGTTCTTTTCAAGTTCTTTCACAACCAATGGGCTTCAACGACTATGGTTATAAAATAAGGTTTAAACACAACTCTGAAAACAGAAAACCTTGAAGCATTTAACCAACCACTTTCGAAAAGGAAACCACAATCAATGATTTTCACTCCAATGATATTTCATAAATAAACCACCATAAACAATCAATAGGAGAATGTGCCCATACCTTTTGATGCCAAGAATTTTTCCATAAAAATTGCCACACTAAACACAACTTTCCTTTCCAATCTCAATAAGGGTTAGGGGACTTCAAATAATAATCATAAGATAAAGCATAAATCAATTTACACATTTTTACTCCAACTTAATAAACACATCCACCAAAGTCCTTTTAATAAAAAACCCTTATCAAAAATAATAATCAATAAGGCTCTCAAAAATATTTTATAACAACTCCTTATTTCTCCTAAATCTTAATTTTCAATTTCATGAATATCAAATTTAAATCAACAACTCATCTCCTCTGAAATAATAATCACAGCCCTTATAAAAATAAAGTTTAATTAAAACTTTAATTATTCCTTAACCACCTTATAACTCCTATCCTAGGGCATCAACCAAATTGAATTAGAGCAAAACGTAATTACCTCTTCAAGGGGATTCGAACCCCCAACTTGCACACACCGCGAGCGCCTTAGCCGTGGCTAAATTTTCCACATGAGCTAGTCGCTCGTTCAAAATGAAAAGGCATGATGTGCCTTAAGTCCTTCCTCCCTTCCATGCAAACCAAAAGTGCTTTGAGCACTTTCCTTCCAATGCCTTCAAATGCATTCAAGAAGATTCGAACCTTGACGTAAAGCGCTGCCACACACCTTAACAAAAATCTAATTGCCAATGTGTCACTCTGCCCACAATGTCTTGGGCCTTCGACCAACCTTGGATTTATTTGCTAAAATGATTTTCGCATGAGCTCTCTTCGGATGCTAACCAACGATTAACACGAGCAAGGATTATTTTTTCAATGAACCTTAGGATCCCCATTTATATAGTCTTCTCATAATTTTTGATGATGTCAACGTATTATTGATTTTCCCTCTTTCTTTAGACATCGACGCTAACTTTAATTTTAATTTTAAAATTTAAATTTAAATTTTAAATAATTAAAATTTAAACTAAATATTTAAAATTAAATATCTCCATCATCGGGGCACATTTTTCAACAAAACAAAAGGCCAACCTGGGTTTTAATAAAAACCCATTTCAAATCTGCCATCCATGGTTTTAAATAAAACCTTTTATTTTGCCTTCCTTGGTTTTCACAAAAATCCTGAATTTATCCATGCTTTCCAAAATATCACTTGCCCATCAAAACTCAATGTGATCCATATGACATCAATGATTCATGTGACATCAATGACAACATAAAATAACTCAAATTTCAAAAAAAAATATAACGTTCAAGACCTCATTTTGGTGAAGTAGGAAGCTATTCAGGACAGCCAACAAGAAGCTGTGAATTCATCCACTACAAGGAAGCAACTTGGTGAAACAAAACATCAATAAATACATCCATGTACATAAAAGGTATTGAAGAACACAAGCTTATACTGAGAGGGGGGTGAACAGTATAAGACCACTTTTTACTTTTCTTTTCCAATCAATATTATGCAATGTAATCAATGGCAATATCAATAGCAGTAACCAAAGCAATGCACAAATCATCACACACAATAGAGACACCAATTTAACGTGGTTCACCCAATGTGGGCTACTCCACGGAGAAAATATTTCACTAAAATTTTCTCAATCAATCTCTTGGGAATCCTTTCCCTATTACAATGTTTATGGACCTCTATCCAAAGGAGATACCAATCCCCTAAATCAAGTTCGTGGATCTCTATCCATAGGAGAACTCCTTCTCCTCTGCTCTGGATGGTGATCCTCTAGAAGACTACTACCTCCACTACACTGGCTTGTGGATCTCTCTCCACTGAAGACTCTTGTCCTCACTCAGAAGACCTATCCTCACTACCCTAGCTAATGGATCTCTATCCACTAGAGACTACTATCCTCTGCTCTCTATCACCTCCAAAGCTCTGTCTCAAATATGTACTAAACACAGTCCTTTGGTCTAGCACAAATCTGCTCAATATTTATCCTTAGTCTGGCACAAACCTATCCTCAAATCTGCACCAAACTCTATTCTCAAATCTGCACTAAACATAGTCCTTCGGTCTAGCACAAATATGTCCTCAATATCTATCCTCAAGCCTTAACTCAAAGCTTGACTCAATCTCAAATCAACTCTGTTGGATCTGCCCTAAACCTTAACTCAAGGTTTGAACAAATCAATCAATCAACTCTGCTCTCAAGCCTTCTCAAAGACTTGTCTCAAATATACCTTGTAAGCTTCCTCAAAAGCTCACACTAATCTGTCCACAAGTCCTCTCTAGAACTTGCTCAAATCTGCTCTACAAGTCCTCTCTAGAACTTGTCCAAATCTACTCTACAAGTCCTCTCTAGAACTTGTTCAAATTCTACAAGTCCTCTCTATAACTTTTCTCAAATTCTCAACAAGTCCTCTCTAGAACTTGTCCAATCTGCTCAATAAGTCCTCTCAAGAACTTATCCAAATATGCTCAATATCTGTATTGTAAGCTTCCACAAAATCTCACACCAAATCTGTCCACAAGTCTTCTCAAAGACTTACCTCAAATCTGCTCAACAAGTCCACACAGAACTTGTCCAATCTCATAGAAACATAAAGAGAATTGTTAGAGACTCAATATGTTCTACACTTATCACAATGCTCAATTAATTTCAATCACTCTCTTAGAAACATAAGGAGAATTGTTAGAGACTCAATATGCTTCAAATTCAACTCAATGCTCAATCACTTTCTCAAATCAGAATATAGAATAGTTTGTTTTATGGAACTTGAACAATCACTTCACACACCCACTTGACTAGGCTCAACCAACTCTACTCAACCAATCACTCAATGAAACAACCCTTGCTCACAAACCCTAGTCCAAGCATATGATCACTCACTCAAAATATTTCCAACAATGCTCAACAACAAATCTCACATAACAATGATACTCATGTTCTTTTCAAACTCTAGTTCAAGTTCTTTGCTCAACAACTCACTTCAACAACAATGCTTATAAAACAATCTTCACATAGCAATGATACTCAAACCCTAGTTCAAGTTCTTCACACAACCAATGGCTTCAACAACAATGCTTATAAAACAATCTTCACATAGCAATGATACTCAAACCCTAGTTCAAGTTCTTCACACAACCAATGGCTTCAACAACAATGCTTATAAAACAAGGTTTTAACAACAACTCTTTATTCCAAAAACCTTGAAGCATTAACTCAACACACTCAATAGGAAACCCTAATCAAGTCCTTTTCACTCCAAACTTATTTTCCAGAAAACCAACCAATCAACTTAACTATGGAAGAATGTGCTCATACCTTTTTCTTGATGATGAAGGAATCTCATAAATCTGCCACAACCACAAACACTTCTTTTCCAAGCTCAAAGAAATTATAAGATGATAAACTTCCTCAAAAATACAATGTAAATATCAAGACACACATACACCTTATCACTCCATCTTTAAGAAAACATTCATCAACATTTACAAAAATAATTCACCACTTACACCTTATAATCTCCCAATTAAAATAATATTCAATGCACTCTTCTTTTCAAAATAACTCAATGCAAGAAGTTCCCTCTATCCTTTTAAAACTTCAACAAATCAATGTGACACAAACACTTTATTAAAATAAAGCTAACACCTTATTCCTCCAACTTATCAAAAATAATTTTCAACTAACAATCCTTTTAAGCAACCCTTTTAACTCCCCAAACTTTAGGCAACACACAAAAATAATAATCAAAATTTATTACCTTGCCTTGGAAGGGATTCGAACTCACAGCGTAGCCTCAACCAACGCCCTAGCCATGGCTCCAACCGCCACGTGAGCTAGGCGCTCGCTTGGGGAGTAAAGAGCACCACGTGCTCCAAAAGGCTCCCCGCCTTGCCTAGCAAAAAATGTGCGCCTTTCCTTTGGCGCTTCCAACACAAACACAACCACCAAAAATATTGCCACCACGTTTCGAACATAGGTCTCCTAGCGCCCAAACACTCTAACCACTGTCCTCTTGCCACTAGGCCACGTTGCCCAGTTGGCGCTTGGTAATTTGGCATTGTTCCCTTTAAACCTTATTCACTGGCGCTAAAACACAAAATTCGCTTCTCTTTTTCCGCATGAATTCAACACAATTGCACGCATTCATTAATCGAGCAAAAGGATAATTTTAATGCCTCTAAGGCATGGGTATATATATTGATTTCCTCCTTCATGCATACACGTCGATGCTCGAATTTCCTTCAATATTTTAGACGTCGATGCTTTTTATTTCCCTTTGAACTTATTAATTTATAAATTATTTAAATTCATTTGAATTTAAATTTTATAAATTAATTCTTTAAAACCCTTTGGTTTTATTAAGGCCATCTTTCATTGTACAACTTTGTATAAATAATATTTATTTATAAAATTTAAATTCAATTTGAATTTAAATATTTTATAAAATAAATATTAAACCTTCCTTTAGCTTTGCAATAAGCTTCCTTGGGTTTTTATGAAAAACCTTTTAACTTATGCTTCCACATAATATTAAAAATATTATGAAGCCCTTTTGCCTTTAACCTCTGCATTGTTCCTCTTGACCTTTGACATCATCAGTGGCTTATTCTTGGACATCAATGACAACTTTGTTTCTTGACAAATTCCTTGACATTAATGATGACTTCATTCCTTGACATCAATGACAACTTGACTTAATGACTCAAAATGTCCAACAATCTCCCCCTTTGTCATTGATGGCAACCCAAATTATTTTTACTGAAAACTTGGCTTTTTCTTTGTTCTGCTCCCCCTGGGACATTGCTCCCCCTGGCTCAATGCTCTCTCCTTTTACTCAAATACCAAATCTCTCCCCCTTACTCAAATCTCTCCCCCTTTGACATCAATGGCAAAGGGTCACCTTTGGGGCTCGGGGCTAAGAATGAGCCTCTTAGCTTAGCCCCTCCCCCACCTCCTCTTGAGGTGGTTAATTCTGGGGTGGGAGTATTTCTACTCCCAGAAAGCACTGTTCTTTACCTTTATCCTCTTTCCTTCTTATCTGATCCTTTTGATTCCTTTGACTATTTCTTTCCATGTCCATGTTCCTGTCCATGTCTACATTCCTATCCCTGTTCCTATTCCTATTCATATTCTTGTTCATATTCCTATTCATGTTCATGTTCATATCCATGTTCTTGTTCTTGTTCCTATTCCTTATTGATTCTGGAATGTCTGCTCTACACCACTTTGTTGTGTGACCATCATTATTGCACTTATAACACTTAATGTTATTATTCCTTGGAGGTGCAAATGTCTTAGGATTTCTCCTAGTGAAGCCATATCCTCTTCTGTCATGAACCCTGCAATTCATTGCCTTGTGACCAAACTGATTACATGAGTAGCAATACCCATGGAAAAGTTATCTGTTCCCATATTCCTGTCTTTCATGTGTCCTGCACTGTGAAGCCATGTGCCCAAACCTGTGACATGAGAAGCATCGTCCATTGAAGAAACCTTGCCTAGACCCCATTGGTCTCTTAGTCTCTTCTACCTATTCTGATTCCTGTTCCATATATTCCTTACTTGTGCATTGTTCCTTTCCTTGTTGAACTTTCTATTGTCCAACATATCCTTAGAAGTCTCACTCTCTCTTTTACTTACTTCTTTTGATGCTTCTTCTTTTCTGGTGTTTGAGCTTGACTCTCCTTTTTTGCTTCCTATTTCCTTTGTTCTTCTTTAGAACTAAGTCCTGTTTTGGTGACTGATGACCTTTGTGCATTGATAATCCTGTCCAAAGTCTTTGAATTTTCCTCAAACTTGTGTAGCTTGTCCTTAGAACCTTTTACTTCCATCCTTAGTGAAACTATCTCATGCTCTAATCTTTCACACTCTAGATCTTTTATCTTTAATTTTTTGGCCATACCTTCTTCAATTTTTCTTACCTCTTCAACCTTGATTTTGAAGTTGGTGAGTTCCTATAGAAACTTTGCTTTTGCTTTCTCATCTTCTTGAGCTTGAACCCTTAATCCTGAGTTCTCCCTTTTTAATTCTTCAAGAGTAACCATAAGTCTTTCACATTCTATCTCTTTTACCTTTGACTGTTCAACCATACCTTTTTCAACTCTTCTTGCCTCTTCAACCTTATCTCTCAAGTCAGAGAGATCTTGTAGAAGATTTGTCTTACATTTCTCATCTTCTTGTATTTGAGCCTTCAATTCTAAATTCTCTCTTTTCAATTCAACAAGTTCCTTAAGAGTGGCTTCCTCTTTTTCTTTTTCTGAATCTTCCTCTTCTTTATTTATTTGATCTTCTATAGGAGCATCTCTTTTTTCTTCTATTACTGAAAGTAGAGTTTCTTCTTCATACCTATTTTGATTGTCCATGTTATCCTTTCTTGAACCAACCTCTAGGATTTCATTTTTGAGAATATCATCTTCATCTTCACCGCTACTAAACCCATTGCAATAACTTGCATCATGACCGAGTTGACCACAAACAAAATATTCTTCACCTTCTTGTGGACAATAAGTTGCATGGTGACCTGTATTCCTACATCTGGTACAAAACTTTATCAATCTGATATTTTCTCCACTGCTTGATTCATCTCTTGAATCTATTTCCACTTTTCCTCCCAAAACAACAATATCAAATTCATATTCCTTTTCTTTCATGACCATGTGTGTTCTTTTCTTCTTGTGTCTCATGGTTCTACCTTTGCCTTTCTTTGCCATTTGTGTTCTTGTAAGATCTTCCTTCAAGTTGTTAAACCTTTTCTAAAGGAACCAACTTTGATACCAATTGAAGAACACAAGCTTATACTGAGAGGGGGGTGAACAGTATAAGACCACTTTTTACTTTTCTTTCCCAAATCAATATTATGCAATGTAAAATCAATAGAAATATCAATAATAGTAACCAAAGCAATGCACAAATCATCACACACAATAGAGACACCAATTTAACGTGGTTCACCCAATGTGGGCTACTCCACGGAGAAAATATTTCACTAAAATTTTCTCAATCAATCTCTTGGGAATCCTTTCCCTATTACAATGTTTATGGACCTCTATCCAAAGGAGATACCAATCCCCTAAATCAAGTTCATGGATCTCTATCCATAGGAGAACTCCTTCTCCTCTGCTCTGGCTGGTGATCCTCTAGAAGACTATTGCCTCCACTACATTGGCTTGTGGATCTCTCTCCACTGAAGACTCTTGTCCCCACTCAGAAGACCTATCCTCACTACCCTAGCTAATGGATCTCTATCCACTAGAGACTAATATCCTCTACTATCTATCACCTCCAAAGCTCTATCTCAAATCTGCACTAAACATAGTCCTTCGATCTAGCACAAATCTGCTCAATCTCTATCTCTAGTCTAGCACAAACCTATCCTCAAATATACACCAAACTCTATTCTCAAATCTACACTAAACATAGTCCTTCGATCTAGCACAAATCTATCCTCAATATCTATCCTCAAGACTTAACTCAAAGCTTGACTCAATCTCAAATCAACTCTATTGGATCTTCCCTAAACCTTAACTCAAGGTTTGAAAAAATCAATCAATCAACTCTACTCTCAAGCCTTCTCAAATACTTGTCTCAAATATGCCTTGTAAGCTTCCACAAAAGCTCACACTAATCTATCCACAAGTCCTCTCTAGAACTTGCTCAAATATGCTCAACAAGTCCTCTCTAGAACTTATCTCAAATCTGCTCAATAAGTCCTCTCTAGAACTTGCTCAAATCTCTCAAATCCTCTAAACTTGTCAAATATTCTCAATAAGTCCTCTCAAGAACTTATCCAAATCTACTCAATATCTGTATTGTAAGCTTCCACAAAAGCTTACTCAAATCTATCCACAAGTCTTCTCAAAGACTTACCTCAAATATTCTCAACAAGTCCACACAGAACTTGTCCAATCTCATAGAAACATAAAGAGAATTTTTAGAGACTCAATATGTTCTACACTTATCACAATGCTCAATTACTTTCAATCACTCTCTTAGAAACATAAGGAGAATTTTTAGAGACTCAATATGCTTCAAATTCAACTCAATGCTCAATCACTTTCTCAAATCAATTCAGAATATAGAATAGTTTGTTTTATGGAACTTGAACAATCACTTCACACACCCACTTGACTAGGCTCAACCAACTCTACTCAACCAATCACTCAATGAAACAACCCTTGCTCACAAACCCTAGTCCAAGCATATGATCACTCACTCAAAATATTTCCAACAATGCTCAACAACAAATCTCACATAACAATGATACTCATGTTCTTTTCAAACCCTAGTTCAAGTTCTTTGCTCAACAACTCACTTCAACAACAATGCTTATAAAACAATCTTCACATAGCAATGATACTCAAACCCTAGTTCAAGTTCTTCACACAACCAATGACTTCAACAACAATGCTTATAAAACAATCTTCACATAGCAATGATACTCAAACCCTAGTTCAAGTTCTTCACACAACCAATGGCTTCAACAACAATGCTTATAAAACAAGGTTTTAATAACAACTCTTTATTCCAGAAAACCTTGAAGCATTAACTCAACACACTCAATAGGAAACCCTAATCAAGTCCTTTTCACTCCAAACTTATTTTCCAGAAAACCAACCAATCAACTTAACTATGGAAGAATGTGCTCATACCTTTTTCTTGATGATGAAGGAATCTCATAAATCTGCCACAACCACAAACACTTCTTTGCCAAGCTCAAAGAAATTATAAGATGATAAACTTCCTCAAAATACAATGTAAATATCAAGACACACATACACCTTATCACTCCATCTTTAAGAAAACATTCATCAACATTTACAAAAATAATACACCACTTACACCTTATAATCTCCCAATTAAAATAATATTCAATGCACTCTTCTTTTCAAAATAACTCAATGCAAGAAGTTCCCTCTATCCTTTTAAAACTTCAACAAATCAATGTGACACAAACACTTTATTCAAAAATAAAGCTAACACCTTATTCCTCCAACTTATCAAAAATAATTTTCAACTAACAATCCTTTTAAGCAACCCTTTTAACTCCCCCCAAACTTTAGGCAACACACAAAAATAATAATCAAAATTTATTACCTTGCCTTGGAAGGGATTCGAACTCACAACGCAGCCTCAACCAATGCCCTAGCCATGGCTCCAACCATCGCATGAGCTAGGCGCTCGCTTGGGGAGTAAAGAGCACCACGTGCTCCAAAAGACTCCCCACCTTGCCTAGCACAAAAACATGTGCCTTTCCTTTGGCGCTTCCAACACAAACGCAACCACCAAAAATGTTGCCACCATGTTTCGAACGTAGGTCTCCTAGCGCCCAAACACTCTAACCGTTGTCCTCTTGCCACTAGGCCATGCTGCCTAGTTGGTGCTTGGTACTTTGGTGCTGTTCCCCTTAAACCTTATTCGCTGGTGCTAAAACACAAAATTCGCTTCTCTTATTCCGCATGAATTCAACACAATTGCACGCATTCATTAATCGAGCAAAAGGATAAGTTTTAATGCCTCTAAGGCATTGGTATATATATTGATTTCCCTCCTTCATGCATACACGTCGGTGCTCGAATTTCCTTCAATATTTTAGACGTCGATGCTTTTTATTTCCCTTTGAACTTATTAATTTATAAATTATTTAAATTCATTTGAATTTAAATTTTATAAATTAATTCTTTAAAACCCTTTGGTTTTATTAAGGCCATCTTTCATTGTACAACTTGGTATAAATAATATTTATTTATAAAATTTAAATTCACTTTGAATTTAAATATTTTATCAAATAAATATTAAACCTTCCTTTAGCTTTGCAATAATCTTCCTTGGGTTTTTATGAAAAACCTTTTAACTTATGCTTCCACATAATATTAAAAATATTATGAAGCCCTTTTGCCTTTAACCTCTGCATTGTTCCTCTTGACCTTTGACATCATCAGTGGCTTATTCCTGGATATCAATGACAACTTTGACAACTTTGTTTCTTGACAAATTCCTTGACATTAATGATGACTTCATTCCTTGACATCAATGACAACTTGACTTAATGACTCAAAATGTCCAACAAGGGAAGCATACAAAGGGATATTACCTATGTAAAAGAGGTGCTATCAAAGCTAAGCAAAAAAGGCTAACAATCAGTTTTTATAACAAATATACAAATAAAACATTACATATGTAGAGATACAAAGGAAGAATGACTATATCCAAGGTTTCTATGTGGAGAGAAAACCCACCATTTAAGAGCACAATAATCTACCATAGAACCACCATTTAAGAGCTCCATAAAATAGAGAAGCAATATAGTTGATGTCATCCATAACCCTCATCAAGACAGTGTGGGAATAGAGAAAAAGGATTGCTTGCATTTCAATAAATAGAGCAATCAAATGCATATTTCAAAGATATATGTAAATAAAGGGTATCAACATCCATTGTTAGAGTTTTAGAAGAAAGGATTACATGCATAAGTCATGAGTTCCACTTGGCACAAAAGCTCTAAGAATCCAACCCTCGTAAATATTCCAATGCTCACCTAGAAGGATTTACAAGTCTTTGGGAGGTTGCCACCAAACTCATAATTACATATGTTGGAATATCAATGCCTACAAAGTAACACTCAAGTAACACTTGTTCAAAATTCACAATGAAGCAATACTATTTATGGTGTTCATATTGAAGAAGGAGCGGCATTGGAGGTCAAATAGAAGACCAACATTGGATGGTGTGAAGCATATTCAAAGGGAGAATGTTAATTCAATATTGTACACCATTCGAACAAGAATGTCAACATTAAAGAATCTATCATAAGATCATCATAGACACTGCCTCATTCAAACAACAATCCAGCATCCAATTTGTGGAAGAAATGTGTTATAAAACCACCATATTAGCGTGCAATTTGCAAAATATTAGATCAAGCATTCATGAAGGAATACCAACAATGGTTATAGAGAAAGGAAGTTCTACATAAGGGAGATTTCAGCACCGATCAAAGAGGTAATTGATTGCCATTTAAAAGAATTCAAATCTACTACCTCATAGCATCAAGGTAAAAGAATACGAAGGTAAATCATACACCATTTATTGCTTACTATAGACTAAGGATATATTGGAGTTATAAGGGAAAATTATATTTACTATTGCAATTCATTCACCTAGAATTAGTAATATATCAAGAAAGCATTATCCAATATATTTATATTTGCAAATAATAAAGTAAGAGGAATAAGGATTTCAACTTGGAAATTAAAAATCATACTATTGGAAATATTATATTATTTTCTAATATTCCATATTAGGGAGTTATAAGGAATACTACATCAAAGTAGGTAATTGGAATTTAGAAACATTAAATATTAAATATCAAAAGCTATAAAGGAAGTCTATTAAGGAAAATCAAGAGTTAGAAATAAATTGGCATACTTTTCTCAAACCATATTAAAAGGACAAAATAAATCCAACCAATAGAACCTCATCTAATTAGAAAGTTCTTAAGTTCAATAGGAGTAAAAAGGTGTAATAGAAGTTGATTTTTTCTACTTACAAAACATTACAAAATCAACACAGAATTGAACTACTATTCTCAAAAAGTACTTAACCATTATGTAGCATATCCAAAAGCACTAAGGAGTCATAAGGTATTATACGATACTTAATAATATCACTCATAAAAAATTATCAAGTACTTAATCCATTTGGGAATCATATGGTTTCTACAAATACAATGGGGTTCCTACTAATTCACTTAACTAGGGAGATATAAGGAAGCCTACAAAACCTAAGCTTTATAAAAGCATTCTTCCAAGAAACTATAAAGATGACTACTAACACATTAAGTAATACACTTAGAAAAATACCAGTATATATTAAAAGCATGATGGGTAATACAATGGATAAAAGCAAGGAAAATGCAAAAAATAAAGAAGAATAAATAAGATGGAAAATGAGATCTGAAGCAAATAGCTGTAGAAAATTAGATTCTTCTAGTGAAACTGATAACAACTATGAAAACAAAAAATATCACATCCAAAAGGGAGAAGGAAAAGTAAATCAATAAGATATCATACAAAGAAGTAAAAATGAAATAGCTTCAATTGCGCACACATGGTTTAAGGATCTAGTCAAGGATAAAGATAAACATGCTATCCCTAAGATTGATCATAAGTGGTCAAAACATATCTAGTGTGCACCTATTGCAATCAATATGGTCATGAAAAAATAAATTGTTGGAATTTCCATCCATGCAAATATTGTTAAGGGAAAATCATTCATATTTTTCTGCTACTATAAATACAAGTACTATAAAAATCATGAAGAAATATTACTACAAAAAATAATTGCTACTTTAAAAATATGATTTCAAAAGTATCTAATGACAAAGATCTTAGGTTTGATACTTATGAAGGTAAAAGAAATAGGTCATACAAAAATCTGAAGGAGATAAAATGGGTTAATTCAGATCCACTTGAGACATGCAAAATTATGAGATCACTAGTTCATCAAATACATATGATGTCAAAGAACATAGGATTAAAAAGGAAACAAGATTATAACATGAATACTTAAGTAGCGAAAGAAGAACCTAATCAAGGCAAAGAACATCTAGAAGAAGAAGAAGAACCAATTCAAGAAGGTATACAGTGTAGTATGAATTAAAGGGAATACAAAGGAACATATCAAGTAGAATATCATTCACAAGAAGAAGATCCATATTGAAGATTGAAATATTCAATACCCAAATAATGTAATATAGGGGGGTGTTAGAGTTAGAATATATTACATCATTTGGATCATGTAAATGTACCACCTATGGTACATTTTTAGAGTAAATATTACTTTAGGAGGAAGTTAGCTACTTAAAGCAATGTAATAAATGCGCAAGTGTCAATATGCATGTTGTAATATGCAAGGTGTCCACTTGTACAACTAGGTAGAGTGTTGACCAAGGAATCTAGTTTCCTATATAAAGGGTCTCATAGTGATAGATCATAAGACGCAACATATAGATATCAAGAGCATTGTAGTAGAGAATAGTTTGTGGTAGAGCTCGTGTATGGAGCACAATGTAGTTCTTTAGCTTATATTAATGGAGTGACCATATCCTCCATACTGAATTGTATTTTCACCACTTTCTATTTATAGTATATTTCAGTCATATTGCATACTCACTTTCTAAAGCTAACAATTTATGACTTGTGTTAGATCTTTCCCACTGCATATATCCTCAAAATATAACAATTTAATGAAAGGATGAAAATACAACTTCACTATATTTTTGACTAGGAATAGGACCTATTACAATAATATTTTTTGATTGGGATGGTAGTTAGGAAAATAAATATTACCTATTTTTTCCTTTATTTTATGGGAAAATATGGAGAGGCTAATTCAAATTCTTTGAGTAAAATAATAATAGCTCCTACATTTAATGTTCCTTTCTTACCAGTAGAAAGAACTTATTTTATTTGTGTATCATAGGAAATTTTAACAATTGCTTCAAATATGATATCGGAAAGCATAGATTGTGGAACCTCAATCTCTATAGGATTTTTATCCAAATGACAATTGGTACATATAATATGTCTAGTCGCTTCTTGAGGGTTTTCATAACTTTATTGTGTGAAAACAAAATATGCGTTCACAATAGATGCCCAAGTGATTATATGTATCATTATCAAGGTAAAAATTGGTTGAGTTATCCACTTTTTCACCCAATCATCATAAGTAATTTTATTTTGCATGGTTTGATTATTGGTTTAAATTATTTTATTTGAAAATAAATAGTAGGTAGTTATCATAGTTACCTATTTGCAATTATGCTACTATATTAAGATTAATATTATAGGTAATAAATCAAAAGCATCCCACTAAAAAAAAAACATGAATATGAAAAAACATTCCAGTTCAATTGTTGTTGGATGCACAAATTTTTTATCCATTCATTGAATGATAAATTACTACAAGTGAAGGAGATGTACGATTGAAATGACATAAGATACAATATTTGAAAATTGTATCTAAGATGACTAAAAATGTTGAAACAAGACCAGATATTATTCTTTGTTATGGAATAATCCATAATTTTTTAAAATCAATTCGATCAACAATAACGAACCATGGGGTGAATGAAACCCAATACATAGATCGATTACTAAAAGAATAGTAAAATATTTGATTGTATCACTCAAGCTATAGAAGAATTCTTGCATCCAAGAACTAATAATGGCAAGTTTATTCTTACCCATAATGAGATAAGCACTTAGAATAGCATAACCTTTTAGATTTGTTAATAGATATGAGATTATTTGGATACAATATTGATTATACATTTTGACCAATCGAACCATTTTTTTTATTTCTATACAAATATCTTGTGAACCAATTTCCAAAGAATCATCCACCATTTTTCTAATAGGAATAGCTTTTCTATTTTCTTAAATCTTCTTAGACCATTTTCTTCTTGTAGAAATATATATATATATATATATAGATCACTATTCCATCAATTTTTAACCTAAGGTATCAAACCATTCTATAATGAAATTGAGAAACTCAATTTGCTCATTAGCTTTGTCCAAAATATGGAGAAAGTATAAGTTGTATAATAGGGTATGGGACTCATAGAATATCTGGATAAAGTATGAGTTGTATAATAGGGTATGGAACTCATAGAATATCTAGATAAAGTATAAGTTGTATAATAGGGTATGGGACTCATAGAATCAATCTATTCTGTAATTCTTAAACTCTAGAAAAAAATATCATTCGCAAGGAATGATTCAGTTCGAAATAGAAGTAGAATAAAAAAGGAGATTGTTCTCAATAGAATCAATCATTGAAAATTACTTTGATCTAGAATTTTTCTCTATTTTTTATTTTCCTATCTGACTCTTTATTCAAAAAAGAATTACTTCAAGTGATAATTTGTTTGATGTAAAATGAAGAGATTTTTATTAGCAAAATAGATCAAACTAGCTTATGGGATAGGATCCATATACATTTTTGGGTCTAATACAATCTGTATATTAGATGAAATTCTCCATTTTCATACACATTTATACAAAAATAAAATAAAATATATGTGAGAGAGTGCTATATATAGTAATTTATTTAGATAGTAATTAAATCTACCCTTTTGAGAGGTTGAATATGTCTACTGGAACCATTCATTCTCTCTAAATATAGGATGATATGAGAGTGCTTGGGAATTGTCAAAGCATATTGAGATGATTCTATAAGTATCCCTAGACAAATATTCTATTTAAAACTTCTTCCTATCTTATATACTATACAGATACATATTCCCATTTGGATGTCTAAGAGTAACAAAATAACTATCCATTTTAAAATCCTTCAATATATACACACAAGAAATAGGCTAATTTGATCATGAGAAAAGAAAATATGTTGACAATATACATTCACCATGCTCATGAGATTTTTGTGAAGTTTTACGAGTCATTCCCTACAATGAAGTCTCTAGTCTTTCATACCTTCACCAAGTTGGCTAATGAACCTGTTGGTCAAATATCTACCTAAAATATAAACATGCATTTGTGCGCCCTAGACACAACCAACATTGAAAGGCCGAAGGAAAGAAATATCCTTCGGTCCAATCTCTAGAGAGGTTTGGCTCCCTTACTAGATCCTACAATTATGTAAAGTTTAGAGTTATAGGAAGAAATTGGAAATAACGAAAAAAAATGGGAAATATAGCCACAAGAAAAATATGTAGGATTGGGGACAGACTAGCAGCAGGAATTCCAACAAAGCATTATAGCAACAGAGAACAGAAAGAAGGCAAAGAATTCACTTACAATTCCATGGAGACGACTTCTAGAATTGCATTCAAGTACTCACTCCCTCACTAGCAATACCCAAATTTAGATGTAAAATTTGAACTTAGCAGTAGATAACAAACATGAATATAAAATAGAAATGCCTAGAGTAGAAAGAAACTATGGCAACCTCGGGGAAGTGGCACACCGTCCACCACTCTATTTGCGACTATTATTTTATCTAATATACTTAATCATGCATTAAATGAAAGATGTGAAAACAAACACAATCGAAATACAAAGAAATGAATGAATAACTCTCTTTATTGCATTTTCCCAAGTTTGGTTACATATTTATTGTTCCAAGGCTATGGATCTAGGATTGTTGCTAAAGTTGAAATGGTCGTCATTTATGTCTGATGTGTTGAATATCCTATAGATGATGAACCCTCAATCGGCCAACACTTCGTTGCTCCTAAAAGGTACTCCAATTTTCTCTCCGATTTGATAGGGCTCCGCTACAAGAAAATATCTCTAAGTGTCAAAATATCTCTAAAAAGTCTCTGAATATTCCTCCTTTTTTTGGTGCCCTTAGGTTTGCACCTTATAATATTTTTGAAGCCCTAGGTCAATGTCCAAACCCTAGGACTGAATTTTGCATGCACACTAGATGTTAGCATGAGAAGTTTTGTCTTTTCTATGTTTGAAGGCCAGTTAAACTGATGTCTAAACCTAGACTTGAGTCTTTCATGTAGACTAGTTGTGAGGAGGAATGCAAAGTTATCCCTGCTCGAATTTATTGCATGTAAACTACCACTTCTACCTGATATTAGGCTAGTTTGATGACAAATTGCTATTTAGGGCTTAGCTGCTATCATCTGTAGCGGCTAGGGTTGGCCGCTCTAAGCTTTAGTGGCTAGAATCCAGCCACTCTGGTTCATAGCGGCCAGGCTTGGATGGGCTAAAACTACCCCAAAATGAGTGGTGAAAACCACTTTTGGCACTTGGAAGGTCCCAAGGTTTAGTCACATGGTCTATGGATGCCCACATGAGTAGTTCTCCTAAACATGACATGTTTTAGGTGTCTACAGATGCCCCTTTTTGGGATGCATTGTGTGGAAAAGATACAACACGGAGCAAAAATGTAGACTACTATGTTTGTAGGGTGTATGATGATCATTGGTCTGATCAACGTTGGATGGCCTAGCCACGCAAGATGGCATGCATCCCTAAATCATTGCTTCAACCTGATTGAAGGCTTAGTTATGCAAGAAGTTTGCACATGTTTACTTGCACTCATTCCTCAAATGCAATCGGGTAGCTTATGTCACTACAATAGAACCGACCAGAGGAGAGCTACAAATTGGCATGTTGTATTTGCTTATGAACCCAACAAACGAGGGGAAGTTCTATGATAGTTGCTTGCAATGATTCATAGGATGAATGCGATCTTGATATGGTTGAGTGATCTTTGGTTGACTTTGATTATGATTGTTTGAAGATTTGAACTACCCCCTCACACAACGAATTGATGAGGGAAGGGCAATGAATGAAGCGACAAGCCGCTTGACCAATATGACTGGTTTGGCTCCTTTCTAGTGTTTGTATATTTTAATGGGTGATCCTCCATCCAAGTGTGATTCCAACTATTTATGATGATCATTCATCCCTATCCTCGGGAGCGGTTCGGCCATAAATAGCCTTCTTAGGGAGTTAGGATGAGTGATTCTATTTAGGCTTGTGTTGAATCACTTGGCTCAGTGTTGTAATGTCATAAAGGAATTAAGATGATTCCATCGCACCTGTGGAGCAGTTCGACCATCTTGGTCTTCTTCGGGATTGAGGGGGTACATCACCATTCCAAAATGATTAATTTACCCCAAGTAGCCCTATGGTAACTCACTCATCTCACCGAATTGCATGGAGTGCAAATCGCTACAACCGTTGAGTTGATAGAGTAAGTAACTGGATACGAGGCTTACTTGAGATTTTGTTTTTATGTGATTTTTTTGTTATTTTGATCATTATGATGTTTATGAATCATCAAAATGTGTTTATTTGATTTTTTTGCTATTCCTATTGGAAGGAATTCTCCTATTTTTTCCTGTGTTGTTGGTCATTGTCAGATCCAGCGACCCCCAAATGCCTGTTTGTGGCCGCTCTCGACCTAAGCGGCCAAGAAGTATGGGCCGCTGATGACAACAATGGTCGAGGCATAACTTGGGAAATATAAAAGCAACCTAGGGTTTTGACTTTTCACTTTCTCTAGCTGTCAATTTGCTTTTCTGAGCTCTGGAGTGAAAGTGACATCTGCGACTTGGAGAGCTAATCGATGAGGACCATGGCTGCATGAGGTGGGGCGTCTACGAGTGGAGGAGCCAGAGCTTCTTGGGTACTTTTTGAAACCCTAACCCTGCTCATTTTTCAGTAAAATGAACCACACTAAGTAATCGGTGAACGAACCTCATTAAACTTGTCGGCAATGAACCAAACCTGTAGATAGGCTTAGTTTAGGATTTGCTTTGGTGGGCTTGCCCCTTTTTTGCTTTTTTTGTAATTTTTTGGATGTTTCTGGCCTAGGGCATACGCGTTTGTCACGTCTCCCATCGACCGCTACCGCACAGAGTGGCCATTTCGACCCGTGGCTTGGCCACTGTCGACGATAGTAGCTAGTTCAAAACTCAATGGTCAAAATTATGACCATTGGGATTTGGTCACTGCCAGCCTCAGCGACCGATTTTTGGTCGCTGTAGATGAAAGTGACCAAGAACCTTAGGCAATTTTTTTATTTTTGATTTGTATTTTGAGATGATTAATTGATTTTTTTGAATTTTTGAGTTGCTTTTCTAAAATTTGTTGCATGATTAGGTGTGTTTATTCCTGTTTCACTTAGACTTAGGATAGTCTATCATTATTTGCACCATTTTACATGTTTTATTATATTTTATGCCTTAAATGCACTATAGTTATACCTTGATTTTTGTCCTTAGATTCTTTCTGCTCGGGCTCGGGACCCGAAGCTCT
Source organism: Wollemia nobilis (assembly GCA_028583015.1). Lineage (NCBI taxonomy): Eukaryota > Viridiplantae > Streptophyta > Pinopsida > Araucariales > Araucariaceae > Wollemia > Wollemia nobilis. Next base: position 26,707 of record JAQPPZ010010884.1, read on the forward strand.
TGCTTGACCTCCTACCACATATGGTTGATACGGACTAGGTATGGTTTAATGCCCGATCAGGCCTACCTCACAGCCCTAGCTCACCGATGGGATCCCAGGACTAATACCTTCCACCTTCCTACCGGTGAGATGACTATCACACCGGAGGATGTATACAGGATTTTCTGGATTCCTTTTGATGGAGTGGCCATCGTTTCTTCGATCACTAAGGACTGCGAGGTAGTCTTTTCTTGGGTGTTTGGGGGCATGTTGCGGCTGCCCTCAAGGACACCAAATCTGGTGGTGTGTCCATTCTATGATGGTACAAGGAGAGGGTCTTTTCTGAGAGGCATGCGGTGTTGTTGATGGTCGTCAGCAACATGCTTCTCCTAGACTGCTCAGGTTTGAGGTTCCCTTGGAACCTCCTTGCGATGGTTCAGGATTTGGTGGATAGTGAGGACCCTATCATCTACGCATGGGGGAGCACTTTGCTAGCATAGTGCTATGATGAGTTGTATCACATCCATCGATGGGGTCATGCCAACATTGCTTACAACTTGCTTCTATAGATATGGGGATGGGAGCATATCCATGTAGATCATCCCAGAGGGCTTCCCATAGAGATCGTAGAGATTGATGATTCGATGTAGTGCTATGCCACCAGATGGGCTTGAGAGCGTGAGAAGTGCAAGAGCCACCCTCATGCAGGGGAAATCTCTCATTACATTGCTTCTTTCACTAGGCTGTAGGCCCAAGATATCATATGGTGCCCATATCATGACTACCTAACCTGGGATGATCCAGCCAGATTTATAGCTAGGACACGATGCGAGCGATGGATCATTGGTCATAAGGGCATGATCAGAGAGTACTTCTTCTACTCTCACATCCTTCATCAGTATGGATTGTAGTAGGATGTGCCTCTTGTCCCAGTCCTATATAGGTGCATCATAGTAGAGAAAGACCTTCATCCACCCCACATCATAGAGCTTACCGATGAGGAGGATGCCCCAACAGTTGATGTAGGTATTTATGGGGGAGTCATAGATGCTTTCACATAGTGGTGGGGGGATCGATTATGGCATGGTGATGGTAGCCTAGGCCATGAGGATGATAATGATGATGGAGGCACAGATCCAGTAGGGTAGAGAGTCTAAGCTAGGACTGAGGGATGGGGCCAACCGATAGAGCAGGTAGCAACGAAGGAGTAGGAGGCTCTTAAGGAGGAGGAGGAGGAGGAGTTGGATCCCGAGGAGAGATATTCTCCTCTCAGGGTGTAGCTGCATGAGGTAGAGGCCAAGCTTCAGTCAACCAAGATCTAGGTACAATGGTGGGATGCCACTATATCACAATGAGATGCTACTATAGCATAACTCATGACATAGATACAGGCATTGTAGTTTGCTATCGAGAGTGGTGCTACTAGGATGCAGGTTGTGGATGTTCCTTCTATAGAGGTTGAGCTCCAATTGGCCAAGATCTAGGTACAGGAGTGGGATGCCACTATAGCACAGCTCATGGCATAGATACAGGCTTTGTAGGCTGCTACCGAGAGTGCTACTACTAGGATGTAGATTGTTGTTGCTCCTCCTATACCATAGGGTCCTACAGGGGCTGATACAAGGGTAGAGACTAGGCATCTATAAGGTTTGCTGGATTTGTGTGATGCATCGATATCTGATGATGCACCCTACATTGTCGCTCTTCTACGATAGATTAGGAGGCTAGGAGCCATTCCTAGGGAGAGGCCAGGTGTAGGTGGGTCACAGGTTAGTAGGCGCTCTACCTCGAGGTAGTCTTTAGTTAGGTCGAGCCAGAGGACTCAAGGCCATGTAGAGAGACCAACGGTTTCACACCATTCTACCCGAGATCCATCCACAGGGGGTGGTGACCCAGGGGGCATAGGCCCGATTTGATTCATGATGTTCTTTAGCTTTTATTTTTGAGGTCAGCTGACCTACATGACTATAGCCCATGGGCATTTTGTACATCTATGTACTTGATTCACACATTTATATATGAGATATTTTGGATTATGATTCATTATGTGTATCATTTATTGCTTATGTTTATGTTTTATTTATGTGATGCGATTATGGTGTTATGATGGGTTGATGTATGTTTTATATGATAGGTGATATTTATGATGATGTGGATATTTGGATGGATGCTTATGTAGATGCTTATATGATTTGATTATCGTGTCATGATGTGATGTATCATGAGTTGACTTAGTGATGGATTTATGATTGTGTGCATAGATGGATTATGATGTATGCATATGTGGATGCTTATGGGGTTTTATGTGTTTTGATTATGGCTATATGATGTGGTGCATATGGATATTGCCTATATGAATTGCTTACCGCTTTATGATGTAATGCATGTGGATGCAATGATTGTGATTTTAGATGTAAATGGATGAGTTATGAACTATGTATTTGTGGATGCAATGTTATTGTTAAATGCATGTTTAATTTTTGCTTTAGTTGTATGCATTCGACTTGTGTTATGTCATGGTAAATGCAATGTGTGTAATGCATTAACTACATGGTTTTTGGTCTAATGTACATGAACCTATATGCTTTAATCATAAGGAATGCATATGATATGAGTTTCACAATCTAATGGGTGACACCACAGAAAGTATATTAGTTATGAATGTAAATAATCACTCTTATCACAAGAATTAATTATTTGATCATCCATATGTGAAATGCAATGGCGTGGAATGTATGTATTTTCTTGATAAGCTTCAGTAATTTAAAATATTCAAAATAGTCAGTGGTCATGTAAATATCATTTTTGACATCTATCTGGTATCTAACCTACTCTGTTAACACCCTTTAATTCACCAAACCTCATAAAGAAAAATTGATGATGTGATTGATGATATGATTTGTTGCTATGTAGGAAGTTTTGAGGTTTTTCCTGAGACTCAAACACTCTAGTTACCCTATCAATAGTTGCGTACTAACCATACAAGACTTTTGAAAAGCAAGGCTTTCATCATGGACCTAGATATTCATTATCCCTATGTGTGCAAATGAATATATTTAGATAGAACTCAAGCATTTCCTCTGATGTCAGGTGAGATTCTTTCAGCCCATTGCTAAGATCGGGGATCCTCAATTGTTCATCTGATCCTGTGTTGGACTTAGTTGGACTATACCACTAGGCAGTATTGGGTTACCCAAAGCTAGCTCATCCACATGCAAACATTGGTCTACACAAATGCAAGATGCTATTGTGATAGACATATCGTCATGCGTAAGGACACCACCATTGCCAAGCTGGTTGTACACCAAACTTGTAATGGGGATCACCTTCCGGTTTGTGCAATGCTGAGAATTCCAGGGATTCAAGCTCCATTCCCTTATTTTCTTCATTTTATTTGGGATACTTGCTCATGCTTAGTGATGAAAATCACTATTTATTTTTATTGATTTGTTTTTCTCTTGAGCAAGGGATCTATGTAGAGATGATAATCACTTGTTTGTTTTGCTTTTGAATTTTGCTTGACTCTGGGATTTTTCTTGTTTTAATGAAAGCAAGGGATTTATGTAGTGATGATAATCACTTGTTTGTTTTGCTTTTGACTTTTTCTTGACTCTAGAATTTTGCTTATTTTAATGAAAGCAAGGGATTTAACTAGGTAGGGTGGAACTTGTCCTTTTGCCAATTCTCAGCACCTTTGAACCGGTCACACAGGGGGATAAGCAAGGAAGATCCTTTTTGCTTAAGGTAACCTAGACCACTTTTGTAGTTTTTATCTTTCCCTTGTACCAACTAGGATTTTAGTGTTTTTAATTAGTGATGGGATTCTGAAGTATGCTAGGCACTATCACCACTAGACCTCACCCTCTACTAATCAAGATGGCTTTCCACAAAAGCTTGCTAAGACCACTAGATATGGTTGAATGACAAGAAAACCTTAGCCTATTCCTTACAGCAACAAGAAGTGGTTGTGTTGAAAAACACAGTTACACACATGGATGAATGGGTGAATATGGAGTGTGGTTGCGATACAAACTGTGGCATCATTTGCAAGATTGTGATCATAACCTATCATAATGCAAATGCAATGGATGGGGATGTTCAATGCAATGCAACTATATGGATGCAGGTGTAAGATGCAAATGTTTTTGTATTTTTTATTTTTGCATTGTTTTTGTATTTTTTATTATTTTGACCAAAGGGCTTATTGTGCCTTTGGGGCTTTTAGGGTTTGACCAAGCGGCAAGCAGATACCCTTGGAGCATTTTGATTGAATTTGACCAAGTGGCTTGGATACCCTTGGAGCATTTTTGATTGAATTTGACCAAGCGGCATGAAGATACCCTTGGAGCATTTTTGATTGATTTTGACCAAGCGGCATAAAGATACCCTTGGAGCATTTTTGAATTAGAATCTTGACCAAGCGGCATAAAGATACCCTTGGAGAATTTTTGTTTTTGAATCTTTTATGTTTTTATGATTTGTTTGTAATTTTAATGCTTTGTATTGTTTTTGTACTTTATGACATATTTGAATGTTTTTGTATTTTATGTATAAAATACCTTCAAGTGAATGATATTGAGAGGCTCAGGCTCTTCAACACCACCCAATGATGTGAGGTGATATGCTCCAAGCCCAACCCTTTTCGAGATTATGTATGGGCCTATCCAATTTACCATAAATTTGTCTCGTAGGTGCGGTGACAGATTTGAGTTTTGTTGGTTTTATTTGAGCACAAGATCCCCAACTTTGAATTCTCTTAAGTGGACTTTACTATTGTAAGCTCGCGCAAGGTGACCTTGATAAACGTGGAGATGCTCCAAGGCATTGACTCTGCATTCATCAAGAAGCGTTAATTGATCAAGGTGGCCTTGTCGCATGGTGTCATCATCTATGAAGTCCTTTAATGCTATGCATAGGGTTGGAATTTCCAACTCTAGGGGCATGATGGCTTCAACGCCATATACAAGTGAAAACGGTGTTGCCCTAGTGGGCATCCGCACACTAGTCCTGTATGCCCATAATGCAAGAGGTAATTGTAGATGCCAATCCTTATGATTATCTTTCACCATCTTCCTCAAGATGGAGACTATTATTTTGTTTGAGGCTTCTGCTTGCCCATTTGCTTGTGGATAATAGGGTGTTGAAAAATTGTGTTGAATATGGTATTTTTTCATCAAAGCACGCACATTTTTGTTCTTGAAATATGGTCCATTATCCGATATTATTTTCGAAGGGACCCCAAAATGACTTATGATATTGTGGAGTATAAACTCCGCAATCCTTGGTCCAGTTGTCGATGTCAAGGGGATCACTTCGACCCATTTGGTGAAATACTCAATGGCCATTATGATGAATGTGTGTCGGCCTGAGGATGGGGGTGAGATCTTCCCAACTAAGTCTAGTCCCCACTACGAGAAGGGCCATGCTGCCTGGATGGGTTGCAAGGCTTGGGATGGCAAGTGTGTGAGGTTTGCGTGATGCTGGCATTTAACGCATTTCTTGACATACTCGCAACAATATTTTTCCATAGTGGGCCAATAGTAACCCATTCTCAATATGCGCTTAACGATGGCCATGCCACTGAAGTGACCACCACATGTACCATTGTGAGCCTACAAAATTGCCCAGGGTGCTTCTTGCGGCTCAAGGCAATGGAGGAGCATTCCATCATAACCTCGTCTATAAAGGATCTCTCCCAATAAGATGTACCTTGTTGCCTTCTATTTAAATGTTCATATTTCAACATGTGATAGGCCTTGTGGTACCATTCCAAGCTTTAGGAAGTCTTGTAACTGGGAAAGCCAATCCTGATAAGCCACAACTTCTATAGAAAATATGGCCTGTTCCTCCTACATTATGGAGCTTGTGAATACAGATTGAGAAACAACCCTGTGGTGAATGGTTGTGCCACACTCCTCAAGACCTTGAGAGATCAATGACCCCCAAGGTGTCATTTGCAAGAAATCTCTAGCTCTGAAGGACCAATCCATATTTGGTTCGATATTGGCCATGTTGACTGATTCTCGATTATCAAAAGCCTCATGCTGTATCATAGAGTGTGAGAGCACTTTAACGTGAATGGTTGTGAAATCTATAGATGTATTTTGAGGGATTAAATATCCCAAGGATGCCATGGTGTTCACAAATCTATTTGACATACGAGGGATTGCCTCGATGTCATACCATTCCAATCAGGCTAGGTAGGTGTCAACAAGTTCCTTGTATGATTTCAGGATTGGGCATCGACATTGGAACAAACCCTTGACTTGATTAACTATGAGAAAGGAGTCACCAAAGATATTCAATATTTTAATGCCCATTGTGGTGGCTATTTGAAGTCCTAAGATCAGGGCCTCATACTCGATGTTATTGTTTGTGCAAGGGAAGTCTAGTTTGAATGATAAGGGCAATGGAGCACCCTACGGTGTGATAAAGACAATCCCTACTCTGTCCCCTTGCTCGCACTTCGAACCATCGAAGAACAATGCCATGTCTCTTTCTTTCTTAGGTTCTTCGAGTTTCGGTGGATCTGATAATGCAAAGACTACATCATCGGGTAATTCTATGGTGAGAGGCTTGCTATCTTGAAGAGGTGCCTCTGCTAATTGATCTGCTATGACTTGTCCCTTGATGGACTTTTGGCTTATGAATTCTAGGTCAAATTCTGTCAATAGCATGATCCATTTTGTAGTACGTGTATTGTGATAGGTCTTGTTCATCATGTACTGCAAAGGATTTTGTTTGGATATGACGTAGGTCGTATGGCTCAACATGTAGTGTCACAACTTTTTGGTCGCAAAGACCACTGCCAAACACAACTTTTCTACATACGCATATCCTAGCTCGTAACTCACCAAGGTGCAACTGATGTAATATATGGCTTGCTCTTTATCTTGTGCATTCTTTTGGGCCAACATGGTGCCCAAAGTGAAATCAGTAGCCGATATGTATAGTAAAAATGGTACGTCTGGCCTTGGTGGAGCTAATACTGGTGGTGTTGCCAGGTAAGTTTTGATCTCTGCAAAGGCTTGTTGGCATTCTTCATCCCAATGAAAAGGGACTCCTTTGCATAGCAGTCGATTCATGGGTCGATATTTGTCTGATAATTGCGTAATGAATCATTTTATGGATGCTACCTTGCCTTGCAGGCTTCTTAACTCCCTAATGTTGGTAGGGGTGGCCATTTCCAATATAGCCTTTACCTTTGTAGGATCGACTTCAATGCCTCACTTAGAAATGATGAACCCCAAGAGCTTACCAGAAGTTACGCCAAACATGCACTTCTTAGGATTCAATCTGACGTTGTGCTCAATGAGGCGATCGAAGACTTTCTTAAGGATTTCAGTGTGCTCTTGCCGCAATACAGACTTGGCCAGCAAGTCATCCATGTAGTCCTCTAATATTTTATGCATATAGTCATGAAATATGTATGTCATGGCCTGTTGATATGTGGCACCAACATTTTTAAGGCCGAATGGCATCACCTTGTAACAGAACATTCCCCATGGAGTAATAAAAGTGGTTTTGTGTTGGTCTTCGGGTTTAATTCTGATTTGATTGTAACCAAAAAAACCATCCATTAGGGAGAGCATCTCATGACCTATGGTGGCATCTACAAGAGCATCTATGTTAGGCAATAGGAATGAATCCTTTGGAGTTGCCCCATTCAAGTCTCTGAAGTCCGTACAAATGTGGATTCTTCCATATGGCTTTCCTATGGGCACCATGTTTGATACCCATTCAGGATAGTCGATGGGAACAATAAATATCACATCCAATAGTTTTTGCAACTCATTCTTCACCATCAAAGTGATGGTTGGATGCATTTTCCTCAGCTTTTTCTTGATCGAACTTCTTCGTGGGATCCAATGAAAGGTTGTGTACAACTAACTTTGGATCAAGCCCTGGCATGTCTTTGTAGGTCCAAGCAAAAATATTAGGCCTCTCCTTAAGTAGAGGGATTATAATGGCTTGTTCCTCTGGAGATAGACTTTCTCCGAACTTGAATTTCTTTGGTTGAGTAGGATCATCACTGATGTCCACCTCAAAAGTCACTTCTATAGCCATATGTGACCCATCCTCTAGCTGGTGAGGCATGGGTATCAAATGAATGTCATCGATGGGATTTATAGGTCCTACTGACTCGGGATCCAAACCAGTATGGAATACATCATACACATAGCCTGGTGTGAAATGAAATGGTTGTAACATCTCTTCGTTAGGGAAAATATCCCCAGGCTCTACAGGTGAATCAACGCGATCCCAATCAATAGCATCTATATCAAGATACAATGGTTTAGTAGGATCTGCTGGGTTTTGAAGTGGAGTGGTCAAATCAATGGAGATTGTATTGATGGATGGAATAAAATCTCTAGGACCACATGGGTGAAATCTTGTCTCAGAGGTTTTCCCTCCATACTCACGTTGAGGCTCTAGAGGAAAAGGAATCTCCAGATCTGGCCCATGAGTAGGCTAGATAACAGGATCATTGGGTTCCAAGAGCTCTCTGAATGTAGGTGGAGGGGGATTGATCACACCATAAATGGCATCTAAGTCGATAGGTCTTCCCAAAAATTGTAAGCCAGGGTCTATGGCATGAAGTGTCACTTCTCTTTCTACTAGCATGTTGACTTGCCGCAAAGGGCGAGGCCCAAGATAAGCCATCTTAGTCTCATCTTCATAGTCATCATTACTTATCCAAAAACCATTGGCATTGGTATGTGGCCCTAAGACAAGGGGCACGTGTCTTGGCCCCAAGTAGGCCATCTCTATCTCACCCTCATATTATTTTTCACTTATGAAGAT
>JAQPPZ010010885.1:0-32092 GCA_028583015.1 Wollemia nobilis
CTATAGACACCAAACCCTAGCCACTTATCCTTCATCCTGGTCATTCTGCTATCAATTGGTCCACCACATTACTTTCTTGCCATTATTTTGGCCATTCCATGCCTTTCCCGCCATCCAATGGCCTACTTTAGCCCTTTCTTACCATTTTCTAACCCCTATTTGACTTATTTATATTTATTTTATATTATTTATATTTAAATATTATATTTTATATTATATTTTAATATTTTATTATAAAATATATATTTATAAGCTAAATTACCCTAAACCATCCGATCTGATATAATATCAGTTGTTCATCTTCCTTAATCTGTGCCACACCTAAAGTTTAATATCAACCTTTGGATCTACTTTAATATTAGCCACACAATTAAAATTTTTGAGCTAAAACCCTAAGAAAACCCTAGGCTTGATAATAAATAGGATCATTATCAATGCTCAACCCTTGAATCTTGAACCCTCGATATTCTGAAGCTTTAGCTATTTGAACTTACTTGTGAGATCTAACCTTACCTAGAGCTAGTTTCTTGTGAGTAGATTGTGCCCTAGCCTAGCCTTCCCAAAAACCCTAGTTTGCCCTAGGATTTTCTCATTCCTTCCATATTCCTAGCTCATTCCCGCCATCACCATCATCTTCCATTTATCGAACCCTTCACAACCCCTCGATCTACTTTTGCAAATCTAACCCTAATCCATAGGTGCTTCTGGACACCTAGTGCATCTCACAGGCACAACAGTGTGCCTGCTGCATTCTACAGGTGTAACACAGAGCCTACTATCCACACAACCACAAACTAGAACCTATAGTGTAATATCATTAGGTGTCATCGAGGCACCCTACCATCAATCTACAATGGAGCAATGAAATAACATCATCTACAACAAAGTAAGCATTTTATGCATTTTTATTTGATGTTATTTGGATTCTACATATTTTGTTTATTATATCTAGGGGTTTTAGTTTACATTTCTAAGGGTTCACATTTTGGAACCCTCATTTTGTTTGCTAACAGATCTATGTTTGTTGTATGTGCAAGATCATGTAGCATCAACCAAGGATTATTGAGTAGTTGTTGAAGCTAGAGTGGTCCGATTACAGATAACCAGAAGCCCACTCATCCTGTTAGAAGCAAGATACACTGGAGACACTATTTACTTTGTATCTAGGGTTTCAAATGACCCTAGAACCTATATTTATTGTATCAAAATAAGTTATTTTGAACAAAAAAATTGTAACAAAGGAGTTTCTTAGCTCCCCCCATTTATTGAATAAAATCATATTTTGTGTAGTCTCTTGTTCATTGGAATTATTTTACTTTCATATTTGTTTTAGTGTCATATTTTCACTTCACAAATGGTAATCATGATGGGACCCCACAAGGGTTCTACTTTTTTATTTACTTTGTTGTACTAATTTCATTCTATTGTTCCATTTTATAGGGTTTTATAGAGTGAAAAACTAATCAAAATCATCAGTTAGGGTTTTTGGAAGGTCCTGTGACAGTTTACAGAAGGTGCATAGGCACTATGTAGCACCTGTTGATCCCCACAGATGTCTTGCTGCATCTACACAGGCACATCACTGTGCCTACAGAGGTGTCCAACTGCACCTGGCAGTAGTTTGGAGCAGAGCTTAGGCTTATGGGTAAGCCCTACAACAATTCTGTTTCAATTTCTATTTTTATGTATTTCATTATTTCACTGTTTATTTTTAGATTTTAATATTAAAATGAACAAAAATTAAGTAATCTAGATATAAATTCATTTTATATTACATCTAGGGCATCTATGCATTCAGTCATCACATATTTTGAATTTTTGTTTTGAAAAAGAATTGCAAATTCAAATAATTCCTGCATCTTTCTATTTGCATTTGAAAGTAATGACCATTAATTAGAATTTGCATCTTAGGAGTTAAAGGTTTCTTATTTTACTTATCTAAGTAGGAACAATACTTAAATGCAAAAAAATTTCCTGCCCTAGGGTGACTCCTTTGGTAGATAGGTGGACGAACCCTCCGGTTGTTATTTAGGTAGGGGATTTTAAGCGGTGTACTTCACGCTTTTTAGAAGAAATTTGTATTTATGTGTTGGATTCTAATTTAGATTTGTGAAATCTATCACCTTTAACATTGTTTATCTACAATAAAAAATAGAAAATCTACAATTAATCACACACAGCACATTTCACTTTAAAAAGTAGTGGCTAGATTTCATCACCATCCATTACTTGAGATTTGGTGACGGTGGCAGCCATTTCCATCCACCAATCTCTACCCTTAGACACCTTAGGACTACCCCCGAGAAAAATTGTTGGATTTCATCATCAAAAATAATCTCGTTGCCCCATCCAGCCATAGTTTTTCACCTTTATTTTTCATTAAGCTATATTAGGATACATAAAACACACAAAACTGTCATTTCTAAAAGGAATTTACACTAAAAAGAGATAATCAATGAATAAGGTAAGCCACACAAGGTGAAACTTAGGATTGATTGTTTTCGTTGTTTTTAAATTATTTATCTCTATTTTCAATTTTGGAGATTTAATTGGATAGTCCTAAAATTGCATTTTGATTTAATTACTTTATGGTTCTAAATCAAAATAAAACAAAGGTATTAAGTAAAAATAGTTTAATGAAAAATACAACAAACATACCCACTACTTCAGTAGCCAACCTTTCCAATTCTATCCAACCTAGTTCATATAGGCCCATTTTCCCATATCTCCCACAAGAGGGATCCCTTCTTGTAGACACCTAAATGCATCATGTCGAGGGTGACTACTCATATGGACATGCTACTACTCATATGGACATGCTACAAGACCATATGGAGGATCTTGGACAGACTCCAAGATAAAGCAATGGTTCTAACCACTCAATTTAGGCATTTTGGCCTAATCAGTCTGAACCGCAACCTAGACCTACGGTCTCTAGTCTAAACTATGGTTGACACCTATGGTCTGCAGTCTAGACCGCAACTATGACCTGCGATCTTAACTAAAGTTCAGTTAGGCCTTCCATCCAAGCCAAATTGGTTGGAATGACCAAAAGATCTAGAAGAAGGCAGTTGAAGGATGAAATATTCTAGAGGCTTCCATGCCAATTGTCCTAACCACCCTTCTTAGTCTTGGCTTCTCCATGAAGCCACCCCTAGCCCTAGGGGTATGCTATAAATACCCCCTCCAAATGGGGAGAAAAAATAGAAGCAAGCATTGGATATTTGAGCAGCGAAGCCCTGGAAAATTGTACACTCAAACTAAGTATACTAAGAGATAGAGCTATTGCACTTAATCCCCGACCCTTTTGCCAACATTCATGATGAATTGCATTATGGATGACCTAGGTGCTTAGGAGAGTCAAGAAGCACAAATCTAGGTAAACAAAGGTCCTTCACATCAAATTGACCACAAAATCAGTCTGAGGACAAGGAAGGCAACACTTGAACATCAATTTGAACAAGGAAATCAAGCCCACTATCCCTAATCTTGAGGGTAAATCTATCAGAGGTCAAACCACGACTGTCAACCGCGATTCATAGTGCAGACCGCTCACCAGAGCTACGGTTTGCAATAGGTGATAGAATACCTTACTATTTTTATTTATGTCCATTTAAATAGGTGAGATTAATATTTTCTTAGGTTTAATTGCAGTTTAGAAGAATTCTGACCATGGGAATTAGCTTAGAATAGATAGTTTATGCTTTGCATTAATTAGGATATTTGTGGATCTTTTATGCACCTTTATGCTTATATTTTGATATCTTATCCATGCATTATTTGTCTAATGATCTCCTTTATGCTATATTACAAATATTGATTCAATTAGCATAGTTTAAAGGTTTTCTTTATGTTTTTTTGATCATTAGTTTAATGGCATTATCATGTATATTTCCTTAAAGGGCCTCATCATGAGAGGCTATCTATATTTTTGATCGTGTGCTATTGTTTTTTGATTGTAGGAATACAGGTACAAGAAGAGTCTATATCATAATCCTTCCACATCATGAAGAATGGGGTAAATTCCACCCCAAGGTAGTTTGCGACTAGTCAAAGGGTAATATTAATGCACCTACCCTATTGAGGGCATTGGAAATTGTATAGACTATATCATCATTCAAGTGACCCTAAGAGGGGCATATTTGTAATAGAAATTCATTCATAATAAATACAAGAAATATCATTTTGTTGAATTTATGCAATGTGTCAAGCTTTTACACTTTTATGATGACTATAGACTAATACAATAGATAGGAGCATGATTTTTAGTTATGTCAGAAGGCGATCATGGTGAAACTCCACATTTATAGCCCTTAAGTGCTGACATTCTTGAATTTTCTTATCTCAGGTGCTAACCATAGCTAACAACTATAGTTATTTATTGGCCCACGAATTTCACCCATGGTTCACATTGTAGCCCATAGACCAGAGCTGTAGTTTACAGTAGAAGCAGCAGACAGTAGAGAAACCACTTGGCATCAGATCAGGAGCTGAGGTAGGCTCTATTTTTATTCTTTGTTCTATATTTTCTTCTTTGTGTTTTTATAGTAAGTGTTAAATCAATTGCAAATTAGGTGAACTAAATAAAAAGGGTGAATGAATAGTCCTAGTTTGATTTTGCATTCCTTGCATTAGAAAGGCACTGCGGTCTACCCTAGAATATAGTGACCTTGATAAAAATTGAGTGGTAGTTTGCGTGCTTGAGGTCCAATTAGAGGCCATGTCATCGTAATCGCATTGTCATAACATCATGTAGGACATAGCATGCATACCTTTCTGAATTTGAAACGTTCCTTTTATTTTTATGCATATCATGTAGGAATGATCATATGAATGCTCTTTTATGCATTTGTCTTTATGCAAAGTAAAACAAACCACACACACCATATTTCATTTAAACATCAGTGGCGTTGGGCTCTCACATCCAACTCATTTGATTGATACCAACAGTGGATGTCATTAGAACTTGGTTGGCTCATTTGAAATTGTATTATCGGGACCCTCTCGTGGCCAAGGCGGACCTAAGAACTGTCCTATCCATGCAAAATAGCTTGCACTCATATTTGAAAGAGTGTATCGCTATGCATGATGTGTTGGGTGAGGGTTGGTAGTACCTATGCTACCTCGTTGAGTATGGACTTCACTCCCATATTTGGCTTGTACGAGTGTATAGGTGAAATCCAATTAAACTGAGAATAAAATCCAATGATTTTACAAAAAACGTGAGAGTTTCTCATACTGATACAACACATTTTGAAACAACATCAAACATTTTAGGGCTCATTTTAAAATTTAAAAATAAGATAAGCATCATTGTAGACCTTTTTGATAATAAAAGATACATCTAGACGTTAGGTACACTATGGTGGATACATAAGGTGGTCGAAAAATGCACAAGACTGAAGCTAATGACCAAGCCCCAACTAATTCACAAATACACATGTCTAGTCCTCAACCACATGAGAAAATTGAATATCGTTCGACAAGCATTAGAGGAGACAAATCAACATGAGGGGATACCATTGAGCCTATCCCTGATAGACTAGCATCAATGCATTTTGTTAGACATAGATTAGAGCATGGAGCTTCTCATCTTGAGGGTGCTCCACTTGGAAGCCATTTCTGAGACCACATTGCATGCACATCCACGAGATTATCTAAAGAGTATGTCATGCAGGGGACCGAATTGGTTCCCATTCACACTAAGTCTATAGGGTGTACTATACCCCCACATTTTGAGTATAGAAGGAATAGAGATCCGCCCATTCAGGGGCAAGTAGACGAGCTCCCTGTTGAGCGCAAGTCTACCCATACTCCCACGCGTACTATAGCATGCAAGATCACCATCAATATATCAAATGTGGGAGCTAATGGAACACCACACCATGAGAGGTGGAGGTCTATACAACTAGATGGTCTAGGTAGTGTGTTAGAGTAGCTAGGCTGTAAGCCTTCGGCTCTGCCCACTCATGGTCTAAGTAAGCATAGCGAGAGCACCATTAGAACTACTAGAGAGCATGGAGAGGCTTATAAGTGCCCTCATGTATCATGTACACCATCCACACATGATGGCACATAGCACAAGACACAACACGATGTCGATGCCATCTTCAAAGATAGAGGTAAAGGCATAGCACATCAGTTTGATGGGTACAGAACCCACAAGGTCGCTTGTATAGAGCAAGCGTACCAAAGGCCTCCTACGAATGACTAGGTCAAAATATCATATTGAATGGCCTCTAAACAGAAATGCCAACTCCTCCAATATCAATTAGAGGATGCTCACCTAGAGAGGCAATGCATTGAAGATGAAGTTATTAAGGTGTAGAGTCTTACTAGAAAAAGGTTGTATGAGCAATGCTTGTGTGAGGAGCGCATCCTCATCCATAAGGAGCATGTAGAGCAAGAAGATAGGTTGGCTAGGGCTGGCCTATATTCTCAAGATGAGCATAGAGAGCAGGTGCATAGGAAGTCTCTTTTACAAGTCGACATGCACCATGAGTGCGTAAGAATTCACACTCATATCACTACCCATCATAGAGAGCGACCATATTTGGTTGACAATCAGAGGCAACAACATTATGAGGAACAAGAGGGGAACAGATACAACCAAGAATATCTAGAGAGTTCCCAAGCTGAGAAGGAGGACGAGAAATGTCCTCCACCTCAATAGAAGAGGATTGTACCTCACAGACTGCCTCCGTGCCGAATTAGGGAGGAGGAATTTTTGTCTTATGAGGCTTACAAAGCTTTGGTGAGAAGGTCAAAGCGATTAAGAAACAAGGTGCGGCTGTCCAAAATTTGACACTGAGGAAAATTCACAATGAACCTTTAGATCCCTCGGTGCCTATGCCCCCATACCCTGAGCATTTTGAGATTCCCAGGTTGGACAAATTCAAGGGTGATGAAGAGGCATAAGAACATGTCATGAGCTTTCTAGATGCTTGCTTCTAGATAGAGAACACTGATGCACTGTTATTGTGTACGTTTGTCATAACTCTCTCTGGTCCAGATTGAGATTGGTTCAATCAGCTAAAGAAACATAGCATAAATTTTTTTGAGAAATTAGCTGATGCCTTTCTTGAATGCTATTCCTTTTGCATCAATAAATAGGCCAACCTTTTTTATTTTGCTGCACTAGCTCAGCACAACAATGTGCCAATAGAATAGTATGAGAAAATATGGAGGAGATTAATGGCAAAGTTGTCATTCCTAATTCCTGCCATAGAATTAACCTGAATGTTTACAAAGAGTTGTGCAAAGAACATATCACTATTGTTGTAGCTACAACAGTATGCTACATTCGAAGAAGCTTTGGTGCAAGCCAAGGTAATTTAGGACATCAAGTTGTAGGAAGGCAACTTGAAGCTCAAAACCAAGAAAGAAGGATATAAGAAGAGTACGTCAAAGCAACAGGGCAAGCAGGCCCATGTGAATCATGTGGTACTAAATCTCCAAAATGAGGATAAGGGGAAAAATAAATATAATTATCAAGCCCATCCTCCTCCTACGCAATACGACCAGTGCAAGAATAACTACAAGGGCAAGAACAAAGAGCAATGCCCACCTCACATATTTATGCCATTGACGGAATAATTGACATTGATTTTTCATCAGCTCTGTGAGGCCAAGGCAATAAGATTTCTCAAAGTCAAGATAGTTGATCCTAATCAGCCCAAGCCCAAAGACTATCAGGAAGATCTATTTTGCATATTTCATAGAGCGAAAGGTCATGACATCGAGGTATGTTGGTATTTCAAAAATATTATGTAAAATATGATAGAAAATGGAGATCTTGTGGTACCAGGAAATCCCCAAGTGTTGAACAACCAAAATATGGGGATTTTTAAAAATTCATTACCAAACCATGAGGCACCCCATAACCACGTTGGCCACGTCAATCAAGTGCGAGTCGAACCACCTACACAGGGGTTCATCAGCATGGTCAATGTTGTTACCAGACATGGGAGGTATGAACAACCGAATTAACCTTAGGCTCCCATTCAAATACAGACCATGCCCCAACAGTGGCATGCACATAATATTCCAGGCCCACCAACAATACCAGTGGTGACCATTAGGAGCAGGCTGGTTCAAAACTTGCAGATGACTCCTGTGAAGTTGTCAATATATGAGCTTATACAACAGTCCCCTAGGCATAGGGAGACTCTTATGGAAATTCTAAGGTCCATTGAGGTACAGTCCTAGGACACACAAGCATTCATGAACTTCGTGGGGCACGTATAATAGTGCTAGGAACCAATGATCCAATTCTACGATCACAAAGTGAAAATAGTTTCTACAAGCGTGGATGACCTGCCACTACATATCATTGCATGTGTTAACCATGTACCGTTCAAAAGGGTCTTTATTGACACTAGTTTGTTGATCAATATAATCATTACTAAGGCACTGTACCATTTGAAATTACCTAAATCACTCGTCGTACCAACCACATTTACATTGAGAGCATTTAACGGTGCACTATGCTCTATGGTTGGCATGATTGTCTTACCTATTCAGGTGGGACAAAAGACCAGTCCTATAATGTGTCACATGATAGAGGGCACTTTGTAGTATAACATCCTACTAGGGAGACCTTGGATTCATGAAATGCATTGTGTTCCCTTGATATTGCATCAGTGTGTCAAGTATATACATGAGGGATAAGTTCATGTGGTTTCATAAAATGAAGAACCATTCAAGTTCATGAACTTAGCAGATTTTCTAGGGGGCTTCGTACTCCCATAAATGTACTTGGACATATGAACCACATCATTGGTAAGGGTTCCAAGAGGTAAATAGGCAGTGCATGTTCAACCATCGATATCTATATCAAACAGATCTAAACATACCACTGCAACTTCTATGAGACTGAGTGCATCAGCAATGCATCGAGACAATGAGAAATTAAAGGTAAAATTTGGCAAGAAAGAAGCAAAGAACGCACCCAAACCAGTCATCACTAAGGCTACCACTCCCATGGAGGTGGAGGAAGCCCAAGATCAAGTCAAGGAGGCACCTCAGCTTGCTTCTCCTACATCATCAGTAAGGTCATCCGCACCATGGGTGACTGTTCACCTAGCCAGTACAAGTCTGGGTGAGTATCTTATGCAAAATGTGACCTTTGGTCCTATTTTAGAGACTGCACAAGACATGGGTTGGTCGA
Source organism: Wollemia nobilis (assembly GCA_028583015.1). Classification (NCBI taxonomy): domain Eukaryota; kingdom Viridiplantae; phylum Streptophyta; class Pinopsida; order Araucariales; family Araucariaceae; genus Wollemia; species Wollemia nobilis. The sequence goes on from JAQPPZ010010885.1 coordinate 9,170, forward strand.
TAGCCCATCGATATGCAGTTGGATCCATAGTATTATTGGGAAAACCATCCAACCAAGCAAACCTCATCTATGCTAGGTTGGATCAAGTTCCAACCTGAGCACCCATGGAGATGGATGATGAGGAACAGTTCACGATGAACGTTCGGTACTTGTCCAACCCAGAGTATGCCATGCATATTTTTGAGCTCTATCATTGGTATGGATACAACCTTGGTATTTTTGAACAAGGATGAAGAACCCCTCTTGAACTACTTTATCAGTTGGCAACTGATAGGTTCAGATTGAAATTGCAGATTCAGGGACATGATGATTTACTCACTGCATCATTGGATCATTTATACCTGAGTTTGGGGGACGATGTGGATTCTAATCCATATCAACCTAATATGTCTAGCATTCAGGGAAACAACCCAATGGTGTCAGTAATCACCATTGAGATACCGAAGCTTGAACATGAAGAGTTCTCGAAGCAGAACCCTAGAGGCAACCTAGGTCATCAAAACCGTATCACAACCGACGATACAGGTAAGCAGGGGTACAACCCTACCATTCTAGGCGATCTCGATTCAGGAGATCTTTGTAGTGAATATGGAGAGGAGTCCACCTCTAAAATAAGTGGACCGAGTTATGATGCAGATGGCGAGTCCTAAAATGATGATCAATTTGAGGAGGAAATTGATCGAGCCTTTGTGGTTTTGGCATTTCTATGCCATTTACTACCTAGAGAGCAATTAGATGAGATACAAGAGCATTTCATAGTTGATAGTGACTATGAAGATGAGATAGAGTTGGCCTACTTAAGGCCTCATCCAGCTAATCTCCTAATATTTATGGACACGATAGAGTGGTCTGATCATAGTAGCAATCATAGTGATGAGGATGAGATGACCGATTTAAGGCTTGTATATTCGCTACATCTATTGCCTACAGAGTCAAAGTATGTTATAGAAGAAGTGCCTCTTAACACTAATCACTCTGAAGAAGAAGCAGAGCCATTTTTTGTACATGTGTCATATATATGATTGTTCTATCTAATTTATCTGGATAGTGATGATAGTGACCGCGAAATCAGATACATGGGGCCACATTTGGCAAATCGCCCCTTGCATATGGGGGAAAGTGAAGGATTATATCTATATAGTGATGATGAGGATTCATTGGAGATGGCCTATTTAGGGCCTCATCATCTATGTAATCAGAATCCACCTCAGGGTTCGTAACCTATTATAGCTACGGGTTTGCATCGAGAGATTAATCTCCAGCATCGCCTCAAGGAAAGAATAAATTTGGAAGAGGAATATCAAAGACTCTTTCCCCATCTGCCTACTTATGCTAAGCTACTTGATTAGAGAGATCCCATTTATAGTTAATGTACATGGATGATCTAGTTGTCCAGGCATTCCATAGGGAGGACCCGTTTGTCCCCGTACCACCTGAGCCAGATATTGGGTACGAAAGCTACATAGATGATGTAGAGGTTAGTCCATCTGGTCCTGGATATCAATTCCATTCCATCAACATGGTCTCCATTGATTTGACCACTCCACTCCACAATACAAAAAATCCATCCAAACCATTGCATCTAAACATGGATGCTATCGATTGGGATCACGTTGATTCGCCAGTAGAGCCTGAAGACTTCTTCCCGAACGAAGAGATGCTGCAACCATTTTATTTTGGACCAGGATGTGATTATGATGTCTATCACACTAAACATACTTCCAATGAAGAAAATATAAATCCAACTGATGAAATCCATTTGATCCCTATGCCTCATTAGCTTGAGGAGGGATCCCATATGTTAGTAGAGGAAAACTTCAAAGTGGATATCGATAATGACCCCACCAATCCAATGAAGGTTAAATTTGGAATGAGTCTCACTCCAGATGAGCATGCTAGAATCATCCCTTTGCTAAAAGAGAGACCTAACCTTTTTCCTTGGACATACAAATATATGCCCGATCTAGACCCAAAATTGGTTATTCATAACCTTTCGCTAGACCCATCCAAGAAGCCTATCAAGCAGAAGCTCAGAAAGATGCATCCAATAGTAGCATTAATGGTGAAAGACGAATTGCAAAAGCTACTAGATGTAGAATTTTTCATTTCCATTGAATATCTGGAATGAATATCCAATATGGTACCTATAGGAAAACTAGATGGAAGGATCCGTATTTATACGGATTTAGAGATCTCAACAAGGCAACACCTAAAGATTAATTTTTGTTGCCCAATATCGATGCTTTAGTAGACTATACTGTAGGTCACGAAATGCTCTCCTTAATGGATAGTTTTTCTTGTTATAATCAAATTCGGATTAAGCCAAAAGACCAATACAAAACCACGTTTATAACACCATGGGGAATATTTTGCTACAAAGTTATGCCATTTGGTCTCAAAAAATCTAGTTCCACATACCAGTGGGCCATGACATACATTTTTCATGATATGCACAAAATTCTTGAATATTATATCGATGATTTGCTAGCCAAGTCATTGCTACAAGAAGAGCATGTGGAGGTCTTAAGAAAAGTCTTCAATCACCTGATAGAGCACAACATTAGGCTAAATCCTAAGAAGTGCGTATTTGGCATAACTTCTAGAAAATTAGTAGGGTTCATCATCTCTAAGAGAGGCATCGAAGTAGACCCAACGAAGGTCAAGGTCATTTTGGAAATGCATCCTCCCACCAATATTAATGAATTAAGGAGTCTTCAGAGCAAGGTAGCCTCGATAAAGTGATTTATCGCCCAACTATCGGATAAATGTCGACCCATGAATCGACACCTACATAATGGTATCCCATTCAACTAGGACGAGGATTGCAAGACAGACTTCATTGAGATAAAGCAATACCTGGAAACGCTACCAGTGTTAGCCCCACCAAGGCCAAAAGAGCATTTTCTACTATATATATCGACAACAAACTTTGCGTTAGGGACCATGTTGGCCCAAAATAACGTACAAGGCAAAGAGCAAGCCATATATTACATTAGTCGAACCTTGGTGAGTTACGAGCTAGGATATGCATATGTGGAAAAAATATGTTTAGTAGTAGTTTTTGCTACCAAGAAATTATGGCACTACATGTTGAGTCATATGACATATGTGATGTCAAAAAAAATCTTTTCCAGTATATGATGAGCAAGGCATATCATAATACATGTATTGCAAAGTGGATCATGCTATTAATAGAATTTGATCTAGAATTCATAAGCCAAAAGTCCATTAAGGGACATGTCATAGTAGATCAGTTAGTTGAGGCGCCACTGTCCAACAGTAGGCCTCTAACAATCAAGCTTTCAGATGATGTAGTGTTTGTAGTATTTTAAGCTCTTAGATCTAAATAACTAGAGAACAATGCTGATATGACTCTGTTCTTTGAAAGTTCGAAATGCGATCTAGGAGCTCCAATGCCCTTGTCATTCAAACTAGACTTCCCATGCACCAACAATAATGCTAAATATGAAGCCCTACTTTTGGGCCTCCATACAGTTGTCGCCATGAATATCAAGAGACTAAACATCTTTGGTGATTCCTTGCTCATAATTAACCAAGTGAAGGGACTATTTCAGTGTCAATGTCTGGTACTAAAAGCCTACAAATATCTGGTTTCCACATATCTAGATAAACTAGAATGGTATGACATCGAGGCAATCCCTCGTTCGCCAAATAGGTTCATAGACACCATGGCATCTTTAGGATCCTTAATCCCTCAGAATATGTCTGTTGACTTCACTACCATCCACGTCAAGACGCTCTTGCATCCTGCAACAGAGCATGTAGCCTTTGATAAAAAATAATTAATCAACATGATTAGTGTGGAGCCAAAACCTGATTGGTTCTAAAAAGCTAAAGACTTTCTCAAGAAGGCACCCTAGGGGTCTTTAACCTCCTATAGTCCTGTGGGGAGTGGCACCACCATTCACCACAAGGTTGTTTCCCAGTATATATTTGCAAAGATAAATATGAAGGGGGAGCAAGTCGTCTTAGTAGTAGAATTTGAGGCTCATCATAATTGAATGTCACAGATTCAAGACTTCCTAAGACTTGGTTTTGTCCCGGAGGGACTGTCACATGCCGCAAGATGCACATTTAAATAGAAAGTGACTAAATATGTCTTGATAGGAGACATTTTGTACCACCAAAGTTATGATGGAGTTCTTCTTCATTGTCTTGAGCCCCAAGAGTCATCTTGGGTAATTTTAGAAGATCATGATGGTACGTGCGATGGCCATTTCAGTGGCATGGCCATCGTTAAGCGTGTTAGTCTTACAATGGCACTGAGAGGGGGGGTGAATTAGTGTGTCCTTTTTAAAACTTAAATCTACAATTCTTAATGCAAAAATAATCCAAACTTAAAAACAGATACAACAAGTATAACAAGAGAGCATCACACAACATAATATTTTAACGAGGTTCACCAATGTGGCTACTCCTCAAAAAGAATGGCTGCTTGGACTACCATCCAAATCCAGCCTTTGCAAAGCACCAACTTTACAATCAATTTACCAGCACCTACTAGAAGGAGCACCAACCCTTTATTTATTTTCACCAACAAAAAGGAGCACCAACCCCTGATTTACCAGCACCTACTGGAAGGAGCACCAACCCCTAATGCCAAGCTGCAACCTGGACTTCAATTTGAATCTATAAGTTTGACAATAAAATACCTTTGCTTTTGCAAGACCCTGACTGGTCTTCTTCACCTTTGCATTCTCTATGCACTCTACTTTCTTTGCGCAATCACTTTGCACACTCTGCTTAGTTACAGTCGAACTTCATGATTATTTTCTCCCTTTGCGCACTCTGCTCTCTTTGTGAATTTCGCACTTAGCACGATTCAAAATGACTTGCTCTCTGCACACAACGATCGTAGTTCACACACCTTTGATGTCACACTAATAAACACTTAAATTCTCCAAACAACCCTCCTTTTATAATAGTTTTTTCAAGATGAAAAACCTAATTTTAGTTGGTTGTCATTGTAAATAAAAACCCTAATCTTAGTCAGCTATAAACCCTAATATCAGTCGACTATAAACCCTAATCTTAGTCGACTGTCATCGATCTTCATCGGCTTCTACTCATGAAGATTTTTGGGTTAACCATCGCTCAATGAATTCATTCTGGACATACCCTGTAACCGCCATACTACCTTTTGATCACTCTTCTTATTTTGGCTACATGAATTCACTCTATATCTGCCCCTGTAAATGTTGTAGGGATGTCGGTCCACTATCACACTTCTTATTGCAGTTGGGTTCTTCTTCTTGTCTTGTGCTTATAAGACCTGTCATAAAATAATGACATTTATGTCTCTGTAGCTTCTTTTGTTGTTGTCACCACGAAAATACATGTCGCGATATCATGACACTTTTGCCTCCATACGCTTTCTCTATTCTATTGTCACAAAATCATGACACTTATGCCTTTGTAGACTTCGTTTTACCTTTTGTCACGATATCGCGACACTTATCCCTTCGTAAACTTTGTCTTAGCTTTTGTCATGATATCACAACACTTCTCCCTTTGTAGACTTCATCTTAGCTTTTGTCACGATATCGTGACACTTCTGCTTCCATAGACTATGACTTTTCTTTTGTTGTGATATCGTGACACTTCTGCCTTCGAAGTCTTCTTCTTTGCTTTTGTCGTGAAATCATGACACTTCTACCTTCGAAGTCTTCTTTCTATATTTGTTGCGAAATCATGACGGTTCTGCTGCTGTACGCTTCCTCTCTTTCTTCTGTCGTGAAAATGCGACATGTCACAAAATCGTGACACTTTTCCAAGTTACTTTCTCTCTCCTGCTTTAGTCACGAAAATGTGACATGTCGCGAAATCGTGACACTTTTCCAACTTACTTTCTCTCTCCTATTTTAGTCGTAAAAATGCGACATGTCGCAAAATCGTGACACTTTTCCAACTTACTTTCTCTCTCCTATTTTAGTCATGAAAATGCGACATGTGAAATCATGAAACTTTTCCAACTTACTTTCTCTCTCCTATTTTAGTCGCGAAAATGCGACATGTCGTGAAATCGCGACACTTTTCCAACTTACTTTATCTCTCCTCCAACATGTCAAGAAATCATGACAGTTTTTCTTCCTTGCACTTTTTCTTCCAACATGTCACGAAATCGTGATAGTTTTTCTTGCTTTTTCTCTCTCTTCCAACATGTCGTGAAATTGCGACAATTTTTCCTATTTTTTCTCTCTTCCAACATGTCACGAAATCACAACAGTTTTTCTTCCTTGCACTTTTTCTTCCAACATGTCACGAAATCGCGATAGTTTTTCTGCTTTTTCTCTCTCTTCCAACATGTCGCAAAATTGCGACAGTTTTTCCTATTTTTTCTCTCTTCAAACATGTCGCGAAATCATGACAGTTTTTCTTGCCTGCTGTATATGTCGCAATATCATGAAAATTTTCTTACTTGTCTTTTTCTTTGATCTTTTGCATATGGTCCACTTCGGTCTTCTTGGAAAATCGTTGTACATACTCTGAATAACCTCTGAACTCCTGTCCACTGCTTCTAAATAGCTTTTGAACTTCCTGTCCTCTGCATCAATAGATCTATCTGACTGTGTTGACAAAAATGACAATCATCGTTGTTGCACCTTACTCAACAATCTCCCCCTTTGGAATTGTTGGCAACACATGTGCAATTTCCTATAACTCTTCTCCCCCCTTTGACAATAATACCAAACGGCTACTACGGACTCCCCCGAGTCCATGCACAACATTCTCAGGCAAAATTTATTACATTTAGCAAAAATCATGAACATGAGCAAAAAGATAATCAAATGCCTAAATGCTCCCCCTGAGAATGTGATCCCTGTAGCTAGTCAATTCTTGGGAAGAGTGACCACTCCCAATTTATTGCGAAGGTACTCAAAAACTTCCTTGGGAAATGGTTTTGTGAAGATATCTATTACTTGCTCTATAGTTGGAACAAAATCCAACTTAACCTCACCGTCCGCAACTTTCTCCTTCAAAAAATGATACTGGATAGCAATGTGTTTTGTGCGTGAATGCATAACTGGATTCTTGGAGATGTTAATGGCACTGGTGTTATCACACTTAACTGATATAGGCTCACTGAAGTTAACACCAAGATCTTTAAGGGTTTGTTTCATCCACAATACTTGCGTACAACATGTTGTCATTGCAATATATTATGCCTCTACTGTCGATAAAGAAACTAACTCTTGTTTCTTATTGTGCCATGCGACCAATCTGTCTCCAAGATAGAATGCACCTCCACTGGTACTCTTTCTGTCATCGACACATCCTGCCCAATCTGCATCTAAATACAAAATAAGGGTGAAGTCTTTACCTTTTGGATACCATAACCCATACTCCATAGTACCCTTGAGGTACCGAAGAATCCTCTTTACTGCTGTCACATGAGTTTCCTTGGGATTAGCTTGAAATCGTGCTACCATGCATACTACCTACAAAATATCTAGTCTGGTAGCTGTCAGATATAGTAAGCTCCCAATCATGGATCTGTACATGGTTTGATCAACAGGTGGAGATTTGTCATCCTTGCTCAACTTGCAACCTGTCATCATGGGAGTGCTAACTGGCTTACAATCCTCCATTGTGAACCTTTTTAACATCTCTTTCACATATTTAACTTGAGAAATAAACATGCCCTTCTTATTTTGATTAACTTGCAACCCGAGGAAATACGATAGTTCACCAATCTAGACATTTCAAATTCTTTCTGCATCTTATTTGCTAAATCTTTACATGACTCATCTTTGTTGCTGCCAAATATGATATCATCTACATATACAACAAGAACAATAAGATGCCCATTTTCTATTTTGACATACAAATTGTTGTCCACCATACCTTTCTTAAACCCTTGTTGAGTGAGATAGTTGTCTAGCCTTGCATACCATGCTTGGGGTGTCTGTTTCAAGCCATATAATGCTTTCTTCAACTTGCATACCAATTTGGGATTATCACCAAGTTGAAAAACATCTGGCTGTTCAATATAAACCTCTTCTTCAAGTTTCCCATTCAAAAACATTGATTTCACATCCATTTGATAAACTTTGAAATTCTTGTAAACTGCTAAAGCCAGAAACATTCTAATTGCCTCAAGTCTAGCTACTGGTGCAAAAGTTTCCTCAAAGTCAATACCTTCAACTTGTGCATAACCTTTACATACCAATCTTGCTTTATTCCTGACTACCTATCCGTCTTCATTCAGTTTGTTATGAAAAATCCATTTTGTACCAATTACATTTTTATCTGTAGGTCTAGGTACTAACTCCCAAGTTTTGTTTTTATTGATCTAATCTAATTCTTCATTTATTGCCTTCATCCAGCTTTCATCTTTGCTTGCGTCAGCAATATTTTTGGGCTCAATTTTGGATAATAGAGAGTAGTTACTTACTACTCTTCTTCTTGTATGAACACCAACTTTGGGGTCTCCAATTATTTGCTCTCTAGGATGATTTTTTTGCCAGCTGCCTATTTTGAATTTCTTATTTTCTTCCACTTTTGAGTCACATATTAAATCATCTGAGTCAATTTTCTATATCTTTTTGATTTCATTTTCCTCATCTCCTTCAATAACATCTTTATAAATTGGGTAGTTCTCTTCATAGCTAATTACTCATTCTCTTTTAACATCGGCACTATCCACAATTTTCTTTAGCCTCTTGTTGTAGCATTTGTAAGCTTTGTTTTTTGATGAATAGCCAACAAAAATACCTTCATCCGCTTTATCTTCAAACTTACCAAGATTATCTTCAGTTCTTTTGATGTAACACTTGCTGCCAAAAACTTTGAGGTATTTTGTTGTTGCCCTTTTATTGAACCACAACTCATAGGGAGTTTTGTTTTCATGTGTTCTCAGCATGTACCTATTTTGGATATACACCATAGTATAGACTGCTTCTTTCCAAAAAAATTTTGCTACTCTACTCTCTTCTAACATAGTCTGTGTCATTTCTTGTACTGTCCTGTTCTTTCTTTCTACCACACCATTCTACTGAGGCATCCTGGCTGCTGAAAACTATCTCCTAATACCATATTTTTCATAGTACTCTATAAACTCCTCTAAAATGAATTCTCCTCCTTTGTCTGATCTTAAACATTTGATCCTCTTTCTTGTTTCATTCTCAACTTGGTTTTTGAAAGTCTTGAACATTTCAAAAGCTTCTGATTTATGCTTCAAGAAAAATATCCATGTCATTCTGGAATAGTCATCAATGCACAACATAAAATATTTGTCACCATTTATACTTTGTGTTCTCATGGGTCCACATAAATCAGTATGTATTAGTTCCAAAGGTTTGCTTGTGTAGTACTCTTTTGTTTTGAATGTGACTCTAGTTTGCTTCCCCTTTTGGCATGAAGCACAAATGTTGTTTGCAGGTTTACTGATGGTGGGAATGTCTCTCACTGCCCTTTTTGAGCTAATTTTTACTATATTATCAAAACTGATATGACCGAGTCTCTTGTGCCACAACCAATTTTCTTCTTCTTGTCCAATAAAATAGGCTCCTTCTGAAGTTTCTGAGAGTGTGTACAGGTTGCCAGATGTCCTTGATCCAGTTGCTATCAATTTTCCACTGTTTGTTTTTCTGACCTCACAGCCCTGTTTCTTAAAAACTACTTCATGACCTTTATCATAAATCTGACTGACACCCAACAAGTTATGTTTCAGACCATCCACAAAAAAGACTTCTTCTGACTTGATTTTTCCATCACTAATCTTAACTGAACCTTTCCCAACTATCTTAGCTCCATCATTATTTCTAAACTTTACTGAACCACCTTCATATTTCTGTAACTTCTTAAATTTTTGTTTGTCACCTGTCATATGACTAGAGCATCCACTATCAAGTATCCATGGTACATATTTATTCTGTGCTTTAAAATCTGTTTGCACAATCAAAGATTCCTTCTCTTCCTTAAGTCGCTCTTTTTATTTCCACTTTGTTTTGACTACAGTTTTGGGCTCTATTTTTTATTTTCCCTTTTCAATAGCTTGTGCATGTTTTTCGAGAAGTTTTCTATTTTGTATCATCCTATTTGGTTGAAATTTTATTCCTTGAAACTGATTTGATAAAAATGTACTCCGATAGTTTCTTGCAATATGCCCAAAATTATGACAGTTATAACATTCTACTGTATAATTCATCAGAGGAGAAAAAACATTTCTACTGGTGAAATTCCTTGGTCCTACATTATACTTACAGTCTAAAATTTTATGACCATAGCCATTGCATTTAAAATAGAAACCAGAAAAGGGATATTGAACCTGGGTGATGGTCTTTGCCAGTTTGTCGTAGGAGCCCTAAATATTCTTCTTATTTGATTTGTGACATTGGTGAATCCATCATTGTCAATTATCTTTTCGTGCCTGGCATTATTGCTCTCTTTTGCATGAGTCATTTTTCCTTGATCAACCTATTTCTTATCTTCATTCTTTGTAGGTTCAACATTTATGGCCTTTGATCCATTTGATGATTCTCCTTCGATGAAGCCTAGACCAAATTTGATGCCTGTAGGTCTTTGGTCATTTAAAATATTATCCAACTTTATGGAACTTTCTTCGTGTTTGTGATAACAGCTAATTTTACGATCCATATCTTATATCTACATCCGTAAACCAACATTCTCTTCTAGTTTGCAGCAGTAATCTATTTTCATGGTTATCTAAACTTCGAGATCTTAAGATATTTTCTTGTATTCTTCTATCTGTACTTTCAAATTGGTTATGGTGTTGTTTGCATCCTCAAGCTTTTTTGAAAGTTTCTTATTATTTTTCTTCTCTATTCTCCACTCTTCAAGTGCAGAGATCAACTCACCTTCTAGATCTACTTCAACCTCAGGTTTTTCATCACATACTTTAGAGTTTACTCCTTTTGCCTTTTCTGATTTTTCTTCTTCAAGTGCCATAAAAAGAGCTTCACCTGTTTCCTCTTCAGAATCATCACGGGAGCTATCTTCTAAAGAACTGGCATTCTTGGAGATAAAACTTTTCTTCATGAAGTTGCCTTTTCTGAAATTTGTTTTCTTCTTCCAATCACTTCTTTCTTGGTGTGATCCTTCATCATTTTTGTTCTTCTCATTGAGTGGTCATTTGGTCACAAAATGCCCTTTGCCTCCACAGTTGAAACATTTAAGTGGTAGCTTTCCTCTGTATTTTCTTTTTCCCCTTTTTAGTTTTCTAACAAAGTTTGCTTCCATTTCATTATATTTCTCTTCTTCCTTGGACTCTTGTTTTGCATTTTTATTTTTTAAGGGCTTTAAAATCTGCTTCTCTATCTGTGGGATTAGTTCTTCCTATCCTCATCTCATATGCAGTCAAAGAACCATACATCTCATCTATACTAAAAAAATTTAGATTTTTAGCTTCTTCTATCACTGAGACTTTAGAATCAAACCTTTGAGGAAGAGATCTTAATACCTTTTTCATAATGGCCGAGTCATCGATATCCTCACCGAGTCCTCTGCTTGCATTAATGATTCCATTAACTCTCAGCATATATGCCTCTATGTTTTCATCATCATTCATCTTTAATGCTTCGAACTGAGCTTGATATGTCTGTAACTTGGCCTCCTTGATCTTATCGTCTCCTTCATGAATACTCCTCAATTTGTCCCAAATTTGTTTTGCCGTTTTACAGCTCATGACCTTTACTAGTTCACTGTCTGCTAATCCGCACATGATAGCATTATTTGCTTTTGAGTTATTTTCAAATAGTTTCTTTTCATTAGCCTCTTTTGAAGGAGTTATGGCTATTGTGTATCCACTAACTACTGAATCCTAGATGTCGTATCCCAAAGCATAGAGATATGTCTGCATCCTGACTCTCCAGAACACGTAATTAGATTTGTCAAACAATGGTGTTTTGTTTGATGAGAAACATTCACCACCTACCATTGTGTTACTTCCAAGATCACCCTAGACGGTTAAGCTTGTACAGGAACTTAGCTCTGATACCAATTGTTAGTCTGACGACACTGAGAGGGGGGGTCAATCAGTGTATCCTTTTTAAAACTTAAATCTATAATTCTTAATGCAGAAATAATGCAAACTTAAAAATAGATACAGCAAGTGTAACAAGAGAGCATCACACAACATAATATTTTAACGAGGTTCACCAATGTGGCTACTCCTAAAAAAGAATGGCTTCTTGGACTACCATCCAAATCTAGGCTTTGCAAAACACCAACTTTACAATAAATTTACCAGCACCCACTAGAAGGAGCACCAACCCCTTATTTATCTGCACCAACATAAAGGAGCACCAACCCCTGATTTGCCAGCACCTACTGGAAGGAGCACCAACCCCTGATGCTAAGCTGCAACCTGGACTTCAATTTGAATCTATAAGTTTGATAGTAAAATACCTTTGCTTTTGCAAGACCCTAACTGGTCTTCTTCACCTTTGCATTCTCTATGCACTCTGCTTTCTCTGCGTAATCACTTCGCACACTTTGCTTCGTTACAGTCAAACTTCATGATCATCTTCTCCCTTTGTGCACTCTGCTCTCTTTTTGAATTTCACACTTAGCACAATTCAACATGACTTGCTCTCTATGCACAACAACCGTATTTCACACACCTTTGACGTTGCACTAATCAACACTTCAATTCTTCAAACAACCCTCCTTTTATAATAATTTTTTCAAGATGAAAAACCTAATTTTAGTCGGTTGTCATTGCAAATGAAAACCCTAATCTCAGTTGACTGTAAACCCTAATATTTGTCGGTTGTCATCGATATTCGTTGGCTTCTACTCATGAAGATGTTTGGGTTAACCATCGCTCAATGAATTCATTTTGGACAGACCCTGTAACTGCCATACTGCCTTTTGATCACTCTTCTTATTTTGGCTGCATGAATTCACTCTGTATCTACCCTTGTAAATACTGTAGTGATGTTGGTCCACTATCACACTTCTTATTGTAGTCAGGTTCTTCTTCTTGTATTGTGCTTATACGACCTATCATGAAATCATGACATTTCTATCTTTGTAGCTTCTTTTGTTGCTGTCGCCATGAAAATACATGTCGTGATATCGTGACACTTTCACCTCCGTACGCTTTCTCTATTCCGTTGTCATGAAATTATGACACTTCTGCCTTTGTAGACTTTGTTTTAGCTTTTGTCACGATATCGTGACACTTCTCCCTTCGTAGAATTCATCTTAGCTTTTGTCATGATATCACGACACTTCTCCCTTCGTAGACTTCGTCTTAGCTTTTTTCGTGATATCGCAACACTTCTGCTTTCGTAGACTATGACTTTGCTTTTGTCATGATATCGTGACACTTCTGCCTTCAAAGTATTCTTCTCTGCTTTTGTCATGAAATCATGACACTTCTGCCTTTGAAGTCTTCTTTCTATTTTTGTCACAAAATCATGATAGTTCTGCTGTCGTACGCTTCCTCTCTTTCTTCTGTCGTGAAAATGTGACATGTCATGAAATTGCAACACTTTTCCAAGTTAATTTATCTCTCCTACTTTAGTCGCAAAAATGTGACATGTCACAAAATCGTGACACTTTTCCAACTTACTTTCTCTCTCTTGTTTTAGTCGTGAAAATGCGACATGTCGCGAAATCGCGACACTTTTCCAACTTACTTTCTCTCTCCTATTTTAGTCGTGAAAATGCGACATGTCACGAAATCGTGAAACTTTTCCAACTTACTTTCTCTCTCCTATTTTAGTCGCAAAAATGCGACATGTCACGAAATCATGACACTTTTCCAACTTACTTTCTCTCTCCTCCAACATGTCGTGAAATCACGACAGTTTTTCTTCCTTGCACTTTTTACTCCAAAATGTCACGAAATCGTGACAATTTTTCTTGCTTTTTCTCTCTCTTCCAACATGTCACGAAATCATGACAGTTTTTCCTATTTTTTCTCTCTTCAAGCATGTCACGAAATCACGACAGTTTTTCTTGCCTACTGTATATGTCGCAATATCGCGACACTTTTCTTACTTGTCTTTTTCTTTGATCTTTTGCATATGGGCCACTTCGGTCTTCTTGGAAAATCACTGTACATACTCTGAATAACCTCTGAACTCCTATCCATTGCATCTAAATAAATTTTGAACTTCCTATCTTATGCATCAACAAATCTATCTGAATGTGTTGACAATAATGACAATACTGTTGTTGCACCTTGCTCAACAAAGCGCATCCTTCAAATGGGTTATTATTGGCCCACTATGGAGAAGAATTACAATGTGTATGTCAAGAAATGCATCAAATGTCAGCATCATGCTAATCTTATGCACTTGCCATCATAGAACCTACAGCCCATCCAAGCGGTTTTGCCATTTGCTCAATGGGGGTTTGATATAATTAGCAAGATATCTTCTCCGTCATCAGGCAAACATAAATTTATTATTACGACTACTAAGTATTTTACAAAGTGGGTGGAAGCCATTCCCTTAACAATGACCACTGGAGCTCACATAGCAGAGTTCATAATGGAGCATATCATAAGTCATTTCAGGATACCATCCAAAATAGTTTTAGATAATGGAACTTTTTTTAAGAACAAAACTGTGCAAGCTTTAACATCTATGTACCACATCAAACATAGTTTTGCAACTCCATATTATCTGTAGGCAAATGGGCAAGCTGAGGGCTCAAACAATACTGTGGTAGCCATATTGAAAAATACAGTGCAATAACACCATAAGGATTGGCATATACAGCTGCCCCTTGCATTATGGGCTTATAGGACTAGCATTCAGACTCCCACTAGGGCAACTCCATTTTTACTAGTATATAGCACTGAGGCCATTATGCCCTTAGAGTTGGAAATTCCAATGCTGCGTGTCACATTGAAAGAGTTCATCGATGATGACACCACACGGTAAGCTCGACTAGATCAATTGACACTATTGGATGAACATCGCATGAATGACCTGGAGCATCTTTGTATCTATCAAGAGCGATTAAAACGAGCTTACAATATCAAAGTCCACCAAAGAGACTTTGAATTTTGGGATCTTGTGCTGAAAGAAAACCAACAGAACTCGAATTTGCTGCCCGATATGCGAGACAAATTTATGGCTAATTGGTTAGGACCCTATATCATATCTGAAAATATTGGTCCGGGTACCTATCACCTGACATCGCTAGGGGGTGTTGAAGAGCCTAAACCTCTCAAAATCATCAATCCTAAGGCATTCTATGCTTAGAGAGTGTA
Source organism: Wollemia nobilis (assembly GCA_028583015.1). Taxonomy (NCBI): domain Eukaryota; kingdom Viridiplantae; phylum Streptophyta; class Pinopsida; order Araucariales; family Araucariaceae; genus Wollemia; species Wollemia nobilis. The sequence goes on from JAQPPZ010010885.1 coordinate 24,384, forward strand.
GCAAAAAAGGCTCCAAAGGCATCTGTAAGCCCTTTGGTCAGTCAAAAAGGCACCAAGGATTTCTAAAAAAATTGCTTGGTCAACCCAAAGGCTCCGAGGGTTGCTTAAAGCCACTCGGTCATCCCAAAAAGGCACCAAGGATTTCTAAAAATCGCTTGGTCAACCCAAAGGCTCCGAGGGTTTCTTAAAGCCACTCGGTCATCCCAAAAAGACACCAAGGATTTCTAAAAATCACTTGGTCAACCCAAAGGCTTCGAGGGTTGCTTAAATCCACTCGGTCATCCCAAAAAGGCACCAAGGATTTCTAAAAAATTACTTGGTCAACCCAAAGGCTTCGAGGGTTGCTTAAATCCACTCGGTCATCCCAAAAAGGCACCAAGGATTTCTAAAAATCGCTTGGTCAACCCAAAGGCTCCGAGGGTTGCTTAAAGCCACTTGGTCATCCCAAAAAGGCACCAAGGATTTTTAAAAAATAGCTTGGTCAACCCAAAGGCTCCGAGAGTTCTTATAGCTTCTTGGTCATCCTAAAAGGACTCCAAGCTCTCTTGCTAAGAGTTTGGTCAACTAAAAGGTTCCAAAGGCATCTGTAAGCCCTTTGGTCAATCCAAAAAGCTCCAAAGGCATATATACTCATAGTTTGGTCAAATATGAAAGCTCAAAAATTCATAAAAATTTGAAAATATACAAAATTCTAAAAAAATTGGTAAAGCATAAAATCCAAAAACATTTGCTTTTGCGGTTTGCATTTTCATACATGCATTCACCTCATCATATTGCATTTAGGCATTTTTCATCCATTGCATTCCATAGTAGAGTGTAATGTGTCTATCAAAATCTTACAAACGGTCACACATTTGTATTTCAATCATGCACCCTTGCATTTATCATAATTCTTTGCATTCATACACGATACCTGTTACAAATAAATATGTATGTATATTAAGTTTTCCAGTCACTCAAACATACCTAGTGGGTTCTTCAGATATTGTAGAAAGCTTACTTTGCTTTTATAGACAAGTTCATTAGTTGGGATAGTGCTTCAACATATAAGGATCCCATCACTAAGAAAAATAATATAAAATCCTGCTAAGACAAGAGATGATGAAAGCTGCGAAAGCAATCTTAGGTATCTAGAGAGATGGATTTTATGACCTGCTTGTCTTGCAAATAGTCGATCTAGAAAGGTGAACTTTGGCAAAAGGACAAGAATTTCCCCTATATATCCCAAAGTTACAAAGTTTAAATCCCAAGTTACAAAGTGCAAATTTTGAATTACAAAGTTCAAATCAAATGTAAAGTGACACAATGAATCAAAAACACTATAAAAATCTCTTGCTCAAAGAAAAATGTAACACATGGACTAACAGTGATTTTTATCACTACATATGAGCAAGTAAGAAGGGTGAGAACTTGAATCCCTGGATTGTCCACCTTTTGAAAGCCATAGAGTGATCCCTGATCACAACAATGGGTTGGAAGAGTTCCACCTACAATCGGAGGGGTAGTTCTATTGGGTGATCCCCAAATGTAGCAATGGGTTGAAAGAGTCATGCCTGCATTTGGAGGGGTAGCCCTAATCAATTTGCAAGATGAGCTAGCTCTAGGTGCCTATGTTTTTCTAGCTTTATAAGTCTAATCAAAGCTGAAATAAGGATGGTACGATCGTATGAGGAACCCTATCTCACATATGGGTTGAAAGAGTCCCGATTGACATACGGGGTATGCTTATGGTCTATCTAAAAATACTCATATGCACATACAAATATAATGAATAGTTGGGTCTGTCACGACAAAAGCCATGTCCAATAAAAGCCTTGCATAGTTAGTATGTGATTTTTGGAGAAGTCTACTAGGGTGTTTGAGTCTCATGGAAAACCTCAAAAGGTTCTATAATAGCAAAAAATACCAAATATCATTAGATATAAAAAATACGAGTCATTCATTCATCAGAATGCATTTTACAAAGCACAATCAAACATATAGGATAGATACCGCATGAATATCAGAAATGATGTTTAGACGGCCACTCACTATATAGTGCAACAAAGAAAAATATATAGAATGACATATTCATTCATTAGAATTATACCAATCTATTTTACTACTTTTCATATATGGGTGATTAATTGATTAAGTTCTTGTAATGAGAATTATCAATTATTTTGCATGATTGTTATACATTCCGTGGTGTCGTATTTTAAAATTGATATACATAGTTTACATTCATTCCTTATGTTTTAAGTGATTAAAGCATACATGTTCATTCCCATTAGATTATGATTATGTACATAATACATTACCATACCTTGCATAGCATACCATAACTTCATAAAAATAAGCGCATGCCCACAAAGCAAAAACAAATATGCATTAAAAATAAATAGTGCATCCATATGCATACATCATACATGGCACATCTAATCATCTAGATCACTGCACCTCATCAACATCATCATAAATAAGATAGCTATCTATTGCATGTCATCCATACATCGCATCATATAAACATAGCATCAACATAAGCATTGCATCCATGTGCATCAAATAAACATAAAATCAAAAATACACATCGGTACACATAATGAGCCATAAATGATCAAGTCATATATATATGTGTCCAAAAGAGTACATAGGGAGTGTATCAAAATTCCCATAGGATAAAAAGTGTGTAGGTCCTTGACCTTACCCCCAAAATAAATATGGCATATCAAAAATGTAGTCTGCATCTAGCAGAGCCCAGATCTAGTCTGCTCTCCTTGTATCGGAGCTCTTGCCACCTCCCTAAGCACTGTGCTCTAGATCCTGCTATCCTATCTACTCTGGCACCCATGGTGGGTCCTGCTATGGATATTTCCTACCTCCAAATCATAAGGCACCCAAGACATGAGAAAGTGGTAACTGAAGTAGGCTAGTACTCTAATCGGTGGCCCCTAAAGTCTGCTCTGCATCTCTAGGCCTGGCATGCGATGTCGCACCATGTGAGCTAGAGGACCTATGCATCCTCTTAGTATTGTGAGTCCTATGACTCGAGCTTACCATAGACTGTACGAAAATCCTAGACCTAGTCTGTTGAGACTCTAAAGTAAAAGGATCCTCGAGAACCTGTAACCCATGCATCTCAATGTAGCTGACTAGCTAATCAACATGAGCAAGATGGGATGCATGCATCTCATTGATCCTCATGACCATGTTGTATAGTTGCTCTACCTTGGCCATTGAATCTTTACCACCTACTAAAGCTATTGCTGGTGCTGTCGAAGGCCCCATTGTAGCCTAAGGAGGCAGCATAGCCCCCCTTAGTGCTTGAAGGAGATCCCTCTCCACCTCTGCTGGATTCTGTTGTGCCTGGGCCAACTCCAGTGTAGTTTGTAGTATCTGAACCTAGGCCTCTACATATATGGCCCACATAGTGAGATCCTGTATTTGATCTTGTGCCTTAGTCAGGTGCCTATCCCTATCAGCTACCTTCACCTCTAGAGTGGCGATAGTAGTATCTCACTCCAGCTATTGTGTATGGAATTGTCCAAGCTAACTATACAAGTCAGCTCAGGTGGGATGGAAGCCTCTAGAGCCTCCTCATCTAGGTCAATCTTAGGAGTCTCCTTGATGGCGGACTCTATGCCCCAGCCACCCTCTCTCCACTGGTGCACCCTACACCCGTTGGGATCCACCTCTGCATCTACCTGATTTGGCTCTCGCCCTAGAGGCCCTCATCCATACCATTTGAACATGGACCACCACCCATCATACTATGGAGTGGTCCCAGTAGTCTCAACTCCATTCTCTTGGTAGTCATCAAGATCATCTCTCGAAGGCTCAGGAATGATCCACTACAGATTAGTCTTTGCAACCAAGCGACTGTATTTGAGAGGGATCTATGGGATGTCCTGCACCATACCAAACTATCGTAGGATATGAGAGTAATATTGATACTCTCTAATATCGGCCTTTCAATCGATAAACCACCTATCTCGATGAGCCCGTTGAAGCCTCTCATCCATCTCAGGTAATGTGGGGCAATCCATGTAGGGATGTCAGACAACGTCCCTCAGCCCGAGTGATGCAAATCGAGTAATGTAATGCTCGACGTAGAACTGATGATCAACATCTATCTCAGCAATGCATAGATAGAACTGATGTAATGTAATGCTCGACATAGGACAACATACGATGTAGAACTGATGATCAACATCTATCTCAGTAATGCATAGTGGAAGATCTACAGGAAGCTCGATTCGGATGTGTTGCCACCCTCAGATCTATAATAGAAGACTATAGTTGATTCCCTTATGGCTACTCTCAGTAATTTGATACAACTCCCTATAGAGCTAACATAGCAGGGTTCTCCCCCATGATAAAAGTAGTGGCTCCTCTGTAGAGATCTGAAGAACCCTCCAAGCAGTGGATAGGAGATTCCAGGGATTTCTTGTGCTTGAAGAGTCTGGAAGGACAATCTATACTATTAGGTGCATAAAGAGGGCTTCCCATGTAGAGAAGACATCCTCACGATACCAGTAACCGATTTGCACTCCTCCATGGACAATAGCATCCTGATAATCCTCACTCTAGTCATCGAAGATAGCATCAAAAATAACCTCCTTTACCCTGGAGGTAGAGGAGACGATGGCCTCACCATTGATGGGGATCTTGAAGATCCTATAGATGTCCTCTAGGGTAACAGTCATTTCACCTGTAGGTAGGTGAAATGTGTTAGTTTGTGCATTCCAGCATTGAGCCAACACAGTCAAGTAGGATTGATATACCCTAATAGTGGGAAAATCCATGACATAGCCAAACCCGATAGCTCAGAACCAATCTCGGTCATCATCAAAGAGAGCCTTGTAGAGAGTCTTTAGAATTTCAAGATCCTAGGCTCTGGAAGTCAATATCTGAAATAAAAAGCATAATGTAAGACAAAATCTAGCTAAACAGAGCTAAAAATAATGCTAAAAGGGACAAAAACATCTAAAAAAAAAAAATTAATTTTTTTTCTAAAGTTGTCAAATCGCGGGTCAACCCTACGGTTCGCATGTGGTCAATTTTGACCATTGGGATTTTTGAATCCTAACCGTAGCTAAAACCTGTGGTCCCCAATTTACCAATTGGGAACCGCAACTACCAGCTATAGTTTAGGAGAGGCACCCATTTTGGGTACCCTCCTAGTCCACTAAATCCAAAAATTAAAAACCTAAGCTAACCTAGACTAGTGGGGTTCATTACCAGTAGTTTAGTGAGGTTCATTATCCGCATTACTTAATGTGGTTCATTTTACTGGTATTGAGTGTGAGGTCTCAGTTTTGAGTTACCTTACCCACACCCTAGCCTCGGCTAGTAGATGGCTGATCAGGATCCGCCATCGAGGTAGATGAGTGTAATTATGGTAGAGTGTGGTAGCATTTCAGACCAGGGAATGTTATATCACTCTCAGAGCTCTCAAGTTGCTAGTGCTTGCAAGAAAATAATGAAAAATTTCAAATGGGAATTCAATTTATAGGTTCTCCTAGTCTCGACAAACTGCAGCTGACACCTGCAATTCCGAAACTAGGGTTTTTCGCCCGCAGGTATGACCCACGGTTCCCAAAATTTGAAAAATTAAATCGTAGATCATACCCACGGTCCATAGCTAGCATTAAATGCACTCAAAATCCACTGTGGGAAGGTCTAAAAAAGCATATTAATGACTCCCATTGGATAAAAATTCAAAATCAATGATCAAAATTGCAAATTTGGTGATGTTAAAAGCACCAGGATCAATCAAATAAATGCAAAATTTAAATAAAAAATCAAATAATTAAAAACCAAATGCACCTCGTATTCAGTGATTTATCCTATACACTTGGCAATTGTAGCGAGTTGCAATCCATGCAATTTGGCAAGATGAGTAAATCACCATAAGGATATTTGGGGTAAAATTGTCATTTATTTTATGACATCTTTCAACAAATCATCAACAAATATGATTCAACACAAGTCTAATTGCATTTGTATCATTTTTATTTCTTAAGATGGCTATTATAGCCTGACTGCTCCATAGGATAGAAATGTGCAAATACTACTAAGAGTTGCAATCATAAGTTGAACTAGGCCTAGCCAAGGCATTAAAAGGCTCGAATTTAAATTTATTCAGGATCATTAATTATGGTCAAGCGATTTCATCGCTTCATACATTGTCATTACCCTCATTGACTCATTGCTTTAGGGGGTAGTCATAATTTCATAATCATAATCAAAGTCAATAGAAGATCCTTGATATTGTAGATCCCCTGATCTTGTTAAAATTACGTTTGTTCTTGGGAATCATTGTCAACAACTATCATAAGCTTCCCCCTTTGCTTGGGGCAAACAACAAATATGATAATTGGTTTATAACTCTCATCCTTCAGATTTATGGGTCAGAAGATACCCATACTTGGCATTGATGCTATCTAAATGTCTGATGACGAGTGCAGACTTGTCAAAATGTAAGACTTTCATGAGTTGGAAGCAATGATTCCAAGATGCACATCCTTTTGCTAGACCTGGGGCATCTAATGTTGATCCAACTAATGATCATCATAGAACCTTAGGCATCATTTTAGGATGTATATTTTTCTCAGCATTGTTTGATCTCACAATGCATATCAAAAGGGGCCTTCCATCTGATTCAAATTGGTTGGAATGACCAAAAGATCTAGAAGAAGGTAGTTGAAGGATAGAAGATTCCAGAGGCTTCCATTCCAACTATTCTAACCACCCTTCTTGGTCTTGGCTTCTCCATGAAGCCACCCCTAGCCCTAGGGGCATGCTATAAATACCCCCTCCAAATGGGAAGAAAAAAGAGAAGCAAGCATTGGATATTTGAGTAGCGAAGCCCTGCGAATTATACACTCAAACTAAGTATACTAAGAGATAGAGCTATTGCATTTAATCCTTGACCCTTTTGCCAACATTCATGATGAATTGCATTATGGATGCCCTAGGTGCTTAGGAGAGTCAAGAAGCACAAATATAGGTAAATAAAGGCCCTTCACATCGAATTGACCACCAAATCAGTCTAAGGACAAGGAATGTGACCCCTGAACATCAATTTGGACAAGGAGATCAAGCTTGTTGTCCCTGATATTGAGGGTAAATATATCAGAGGTCAAACCATGGTTGTCAACCATGGTTCATAGTGCAGACCGCTCACCAGAGCTACGGTTTGCAACAGGTGACAGATCACCTTACTCTTTTCATTTTTGTTTGGTTAAATAGGTGATATTAATCTTTTCTTAGGTTTAATTACAATTTAGAATAATTTTGACCATGGGAATTAGCTTAGAATAGATAGTTTATGCTTTGCATTAATTAGGATATTTATGGATCTTTTATGCACCTTTATGCTTCTATTTTGATATATGATCCATGCATTATTTTTCTAATGATCTCCTTTATGCTATATTACAAATCTTGATTCAATTAGCATAGTTTAAAGTTTTTCTTGATCATTAATTTAATGGCATTATCATGTATGTTTCCTTAAAGGGACTCATCATGAGAGGCTATCTATCTTTTTGATCGTGTGTTGTTGTTTCTTTATTGTAGGAAGACAGGTACAAGAGGAGTCTATATCATAATCCTTCCACATCATGAAGAAGGGGGTCAAATCTACCCCAAGGTAGTTTGTGACTAGTCAAATGGCAATATTAATGTGTCTACCCTATGGAGGGCATTGGCAATTGTATAGACTA
>JAQPPZ010010887.1:0-36584 GCA_028583015.1 Wollemia nobilis
ACCTTTCTATTGTACAAATATTTTAATTTTATAAGTTTTAATTTTGTTTATTTTTTATTTCACCTATAATCAATTATTTTGTTTCTTGTATATTTCAAGTCTTGGAGATATAAGTGGTAGTTCAATGACTTATTCATAGTTTTATGAAATTTGGCCAATATTTAATTTTAGTCTTAAATATTTTATTTATCTAGGTTGTTATTTTCTAAGAAGAGAAAATAATATTTAAATACCGATGTTGTGAACATGTTAGTGGTGCTATTTAAAAAAAAATATTTTGACTACTTCTTCCTTGGATATCTCAAGGGTATATCAATATTTGCACCCTTTGGAAATAAAGCTATAAAATAAATGTGTGAATGAAACATGATTTATATTTCAATCTATCATATTATCTACTAGAGCTATATATGCTTGAGTAGTAGTAGAGAAAGGCACACCTAAGGTGATATGCAAAAACTTTAAAACGTGAGTAATTAGGAGTAAAGGAAAATTTGTGTATTAAGGTTAATATAGTATCACTATACCAAATTTTTTAAATGGTTGAAATATTCTATAGTGAAGAATCACTACACTAGACAAATCCTAGTTAAAGGAAATTTTAATCAAACTGCCATCTTGAGCCAACTAAAGAAATACAAGATGAAGGAGCTCAAGACCCCTATAATAGATGAAGTTACCAATGCTAAAAAATCATCAAGAGCATTGCCAAGGAAGAATATTCACCATAAGCTGATGTTGACTATCATGTTACCCATGCCATGAAACCAAGCTAACCAACAAAAAAATAATAATAATGGTTCTTAATCCTTATTAATGGTAGCTAAGGAAAATTCCACCATTGGTTGAGGTCTCGAAGCCTTTCTAGTGATAACTAAAAGGGTTCCACTTTTGGAAATATTTTGTCCCATCCAAAACCTATAGAATATTCTTATCCATAGAGGGAAAAGATCATGGGCCTAGCTCTCTTCCATATCTAATGGTGTTCACGGTTCCTCAATACAATTATAAGACAACAACATTTAGAGGCCTTAGGGAATAGATCCCATCAAACATACAAGGAGGGAGAATCGAGATGATCGAGTAGGAAAGTGATAAGAAAATATCTTATTCCTCACTCAAGAGGATCTTAAAACTTTGGGGCCTATGGAATTTGGATCATTTTGAAATTGTTAAGTTTTGAAACCTTCATAAAATACCTAAGCTTGTTGATACCTATGAAAGTCACCCTAGAGATCTATGTTAGAGAAGCATCAAAAGTCAAAAGAGGAAAAACTAGAAGAGAAGGATGCCTTGGATACACCAACCTAAGCAAAGCAACTAATAGTCTCGGTCTCCACCAAAAAATTAGAAAGGAAAAAATAAATAGGTCAATGGCAAAGGACATCCCTCCAAACCAAAAGAAACATGAAAATACAAAAATGAAAACCCCAAATGACACAAAAGGGAGGACTTCACCATAGGAACTGGTCAGGACATAAAGGGAGTAGAGAATTGACCATCACTAGGCAATTGAACCAACCCAAAGTGATGAGATGCAAAGAGAGTACAGTGGTCCAATTTTGGTCCTCTCAATTCTAGAAATTAGACATGACATCCTAGGTGATAACTGGTACATTTAAAGCAATGAAAATGAGGCAATCCAAGGGCCAAAATTAGATCAAATAACATTAACGTAGGAGGATCTCAGAGGTCTAATCATGATGAATCTCTAGCATGGATGATCAGATAGAGAAATGAGAAAAGACTACATCCCATCAAACCAATATACTTGCAAAATTTATGACTATAGATCTAGAGACCTCAAAATCACCCAAAATTGATGTCAAAAAGCTTAGGTAAATTTTGAACTTGAAAATTTTGTATTCCTACACAATTTTTGGGGGAAAATATTTCCCATATTCTCTTATAAATACCTTCTTCATTATAAGAGATCAATTCCAAAGCTTGAGTCTACAATTTTGTATTCCTATACAATCATAAATATAACAATTTTGTATTCCTACAAAATTGTTATATGTGTGCCTAGTATCTGGACTTGTATGCAATATTTATTTCATTCCTCTTATGCATTATGACTTGGCTCGATCCTTAAGTAATTTTTTTGATACGTTTTGAGCCTCTTTCTCATGTGTAAATGTAATATGATTCATTTTTATATAATAATCTATGATTATTCCCCCTTCTATCCTAGATCTTATGTATGCTTATCTTTGATGATTTATGTTTGATGAAACCATGTTACTTGCTTGCTATCAATGACAATGCATGTATTTATGTAATCCTACCATGATGCAAAGAGTTTTAGGATCTTGTCTTATCACCTCCATTAGAATATATTTTACTTTCAAGTTATTTTATTTTAGTTTTAATGATTTCCTTCTATCCATTTTCCTCGATAAAACTTGATAGACTAGGCTAGCTTAGGAAAAACATGTGTGTTAATATCATATCTAAACAATGAGATGACCTTAAGAAAAAAATTGAAATTCATCCCTGAAGTTGTATCCCATGCTCCTTTAACTTCTTGGACTATATGCTTCATATGAGGCATGAGCATCAGACACACCCGATAACCACAAGTAGGTGGTCACTGTACCCAGGGCATGGACCCAAATCCAATCCCTAACAATTATTTTGGTATACTTGGTGGAAACCAAATTAGCACAATATTCATCCTCTAATTAGAACTAGACTAAGACTCTAGTGAAGGTCTCAATTTATTGCTTATTAAACATTGCAAATATTCACCTAACAACTCTACTATATAAGAAGCTCGAAAGTCATTGGCTTTACTGAGGAATATCCTAGAATCAACCAATGAAGAATTAAAATATTGATATTCTAATGGAGGTATTTATATATCAACTCATTTGAAGTAGCACCACCATCCACCTCATGACTCCACCCAAGCCAAAAGGCTTGAAATCTTACAAGTGTAAAATGGGTCACAAGTGCTAAGCTTATTTGAAAAACATGGCTGCTTGGCAAAATCAGTCAATAAGGTGATTTATGGCATGGAATGACAGAGGGCCCCTAATACCTCCTACTATACCTATTTTTTGAGACCCAATCACAACATCAATTGAAGTCCTTGCCTAAGTACATCAGCGAAGATTTAACCATGTCAACAGAACATCTACATCATGTGGTTAACCTATGCATAGTATACAACATTGAAAAGTAAAACATGACACTCAGGATCTTAGTGGTATATTTCAAGGGAAAGCATGAGAATGGTACATAAATCCCCCCCCACACTTAATCAAAAGCTAGGACCAATTGGCTTACCAACTAGTAAATTGATTCAAGAAGAAGGTAGATAGAGTATCCTTGCTAGAGCAATTAATGACTATCAAATGAGCTCTTATAAAGGGAATGTAAGATTATAATACCCAATTTCATAAAACCTAGTATAGAATCCTAGATGACATCCACCCCCACTAGATATGGTATTCATATACTACCTCAAGTATTTGAATTCAAATATTGCCATCTTAATAAAAACTAGGGAAGGAAACTTTTTTCTAATATCCTATTAGATAGCCATCCAAAAAAAGAACAACCTCATATAGATAGGAGGGATACCTCCAAGGTTCCCAATACCACTATTCCCAAGCATCGAAATCTCATACCCACCATTGCCCATCATTCAGCCCACCACCTTCCAATCCACTCCAGTTATGAGCCCAATCCTAGTCCTTAACCCCTTTATCTACCCCTAAATATCCAACCTATGGTTAACATGGATAAAATGAGGAGGCTCTAGGGACTCTTAGAATAGGTCTTGACCCTAAGGAGACAATAAAATAACCAAATTTTTTAACATCAAAGCTATCTAATACCTCAACATCAACAAAATAGTTAAGGCTATAGGCCCCCTCGTAATGGATATCAATGATCTTAGTACTGAGTCTAAGAGAACAATAGACAAATAAATCTTGTTCTTATACCACTATAATAAACCCATCCTAACTATGTCAAGGATATTGCACCTATGTAGAATAATTACGAAGAGGAGTTGAATGCATGGTACCACCCATTTTTGGAAGCCTACCCTCACAATGCTCATCCTGGAGGGAGTTTCTAGACACTTGGAGTTTCAAAAGAGTTAATGACCATTTGGATGTCTACCCATATTCTAGAGGTAAAGAAACTAGTTTGATGCTAGCTAGTTCCCTCTCTAGTTCCTTACAATGCAAGTATTACTTACTTGAAATAGGTTCTAGTCACCTAGGAGGAGGAAGGATCATATATGATGATCAACTAGATAATCATATGAATGCTTAGTGAGCATTAGGTCCAACTAGATCATAAGGTGCTAACAAAAATTAGGGTAGCAAAAATAATTTTGGGATGTGTATCAACCAGACTAGGAGGATCTATTACTACCATGAGCATATCGAGCCTAGGCCTACAAAAAAATTTGATAGCCACAAAGAACAACACTCCAAATATCCTCAAGGCTCATTGATTGGTGGACATAAATCACAACTGCTATTGAGCACCTTGTCAGAGGAATATCCAAAGGAAAGCCTAGTAGATCAGGGGGACCAAAGAAAAAAAACATTATGCAGATCTTTGGTTTGGTGACCAAGCAAGTTAGGCTAGAGATCTTCTACTTGAATTTTATCTATGGGAATAAGTTGATTGAAAACTACATGATTGACTTTAGGGCTAGCACTTCAATAATGCCAATGGTGATAGTCGATCGAGCTAGCTTTATAGTCAATTGAGGAAGACATGGTGTAGTTGGATGGTATCTCAATCTAGGTCTATGAGTGGGAAGGGACCTTAAATTCACATTATATGCCTACCCCTACCTCACCATCCTTTAAGACATCTCAATGATTAATCTCCCAACTTTATCTAATATTTACCTCTTAAGGGACTTCACCACTAGACTAGGAGACTACCTATGGGTAGAGTGGACATAAATGGTTCTAAGGACAAAAGCTCAAGCTAGGGTCATAATTCTCATTAAGAATTCATACAAGTACCTTGTAGAGCAACTACTCATGGATGATCCAAATACGAAAAAGAGCCTAGAGTATGAAAAGGAATGATTCAAAGCAAATATGTCTTCTATTGAGGCACATTCGAACCATCAAAGGAAGCATAAAATTACAAAAGTATAGGATTATTGTCCCAAAAAAACCTTGAAGTGCACCAATATAGGTAAAAAATAATTTAGGATGAACCATCGGACCCTCCCAAGTCTTTGTACTAAAAAAAAAGGGGTTTATTTTTTAACATATTTATCTAGGTGTTGTAGGACACAAATGAGTTTAGAGTTATAACATGAGAGTTAGGTAATTGACACGCTCAAAGGACAACTCATTCAAGGCATGAAATGGGCATAGGAATTCTTGGGATTACCACCAAAGTCTATTTGATCATTGAAAGGATGACTTCCATAAGCAAGCATGAGATGGGATGAAGAAGGGAAATGATATCATTGCCTAGATATGAGGGAATAAGTTCTATATCACTTCATAAAAATAAGATCATCAAAAATAAATGTGGAGGGGGTAATATTTGAGATTCATCCTAGAGGATAAATCCTATAAAAGGTGACACTCTCCTTTTAGCGTTTCACGAAGTCTTGGGTAGAACTGATCTTAGTACCATATCCTTCTCCCATTTACTTGAGTTATAGAAAGCCTTAGTATTTACTCCATTATGACTTCATATACAATGAATAAGGACCTCACCTATAAGTTAATTATCTCTTGCTAGTAGGATATCCCTATGAGTTATAAAAGCTATAGTGAAGAATGACTACATTGGGAAAATCCTATTGGAAAGAAAATTTTTGATAAAATTGCCATCCTCAGCCAACTAAAGAAAGATGAAGTGGATCAATATACCTACAATCTATGAAGCATTCAATTCCATAAGAACATCAAGAGTATCATAAATAAATAACCTCTATCATAAGCTTATGATGACTCTCAAGTTCCCCATGCCATGAAGGCAAGCTGAGCAACCCGAATAGAATAACAATGGCTCATGAGCCTTTTTGGTGGTAGCTAAGGAAAATTCCACCATTGTTTGGAGTCTGAAAGCCTTTCTAGTGACAATTAAAAGCATAGTTAAGAAAAAAAATGGATTAAAATTAACATGGAAAAAGAATAGTGAAAAATCGAGACTTGACAAAAAATCCAAGAAAAATTGGCAAACAAAACCCGAAGAAAATATAAATTAAAAAAACAAAAATTCATGCATATCAATTTTTTTTTAGAAAAAGGGCAAAAATCATCAAAAAATGCTAATTTTTTCAAAAATATAAAATTTTGAAATGAATTTACAAAAATCGAGATTCCAATGTGATTTGAATGCACAACCTTGGTGAATAAAAAAATCATATTATATTTAGGATTATTTAGAATTTTTTTAACTATGGCTAAAAGGGCTCCACCTTTATTAGGATTTCAACCCATCCAATGCCTAAAATCTCTTCTTCTTCCTAGAGGGCAAAGATCATGGGCCTAGATATTTTCCATATCTGATGGTGTTCATGGTTACTTGGTGTGGTTACAAGACAAAACTTGTTAGAGACTCCAAGGAATAAATCCCATTACTCATACAAGAAGGAGGGAGAATCAAGGTGATCAAATAGGAAAGTGGTAAGGAAAGCTCATATTCTTGCCTCAAGAGGAGCTTGAAACTTAGGGGCCTATGGAATATAGAGCATCTTGAAGATTTTAAGTTGTAAAACCTTTGTAAAATTCCTAAGCTTGTTGATCCCTATGAAGGTCACCCTAGAGATATACGTTAGAGGAGTAGTAAAAAGTATAAGAGGAAAAATTAAATAAAAGGATGCTTTAGATACAATCATAAGAGCAAATAAACCGGTAGTCTTTGTCACCACTAAAACACAAGAAAGGAAGCAAAAAATAGGTCAATGGGAAAGGGCATCCCTTTGAATCAAAAGAAATACAAAAAGGTAGAAACTAGAATCCCAAATAATGCAAAAAGAAAGCTTCACCATAGGAACTTATTAGGACATAAAATAAGAAAAACATTAGCCATCATTAGACAATGGGACCAACCTAAAGCAACTAGATGCAAATGGGAGAGTAGTGGCCTAGTTTTGGTCCTATCACTTCCAAAAATTGGATATGACACCCTAGGTGGAAGCTTACACATTTAAAATAATGACATTAAAGCGGTCCAAGGGGTAAACTCTAGACCTAAGGACATTAACAAAGGAGGATATTAGAGGTCTAATCAAAATGGATCTCTAGGATTTATGATAAGGTAGAGTGGTTATAAAATACTACATCCCATCCAACCAATTTACCTATAACATTTATGGTATATATCTAGAGAACTCAAGATCATCCAAAATTGATGTCAAAAAGCTTGGACAAATTTTGAACTTGATAATTTTGAATTCTTGCAAAATTTTTGGGGGGAAACGGTTCCCATAATCTCTTATAAATACCTTATTATTTATTATAAGAGATAAAAACTATTATATCCATGCCTATTATTTGGTTTTGTATGCAGTATTTCTTTCAACCCTCTTACACATTACGACCTGGATTGAGCCTTGAGTTGTTTTTTGATAAGTTTTGAGATTCTTTCTCAGGCATGAATGTAATCTGGTTATTATATATATAATAAGTTATAACTATTCCTCCTTATATATTGGTTCTTATGTATGCTTATCTATGATAATTTGTGTGATGAAGCTATGTTCCTTACGTGTTGTCAATGACGATGCATGTGTTCATGTAATCCCAACACGATGTAAAGAGTTTTAGGATCTTGGTATATTGAATTCCTTATAATATATTTTACTTTTAAGTTATTTAATTTTAGTTTTAATGTTTTCCTTCTATCCCTTTTCATAGACAAAACATGATAAAATAGATTAACTTAGAAAAAAGTGTGCTAAGATCATATTTAAACAAGGATACAAACTTGGAAAAAATCTTGGAGGTCATCCTCATAGCCATATTCCATGCTCCCTGTATGTTTTGGACTATACACTCCACACAAGGCATGAGCTCCAGATGCACCCCACAATCACAAGTGATTGGCCATTATGGAGGGCGTGGAACCAAATCTAGTTTGCAACACCTTCATTCTCCTATTTTTAGGGAGTGATTACCTAAAGGTTATTAAATCTAGATATTGAGTTTAGACTTTTCCACATTTCCCCTAATGAGTCATCATAATGTTACCATGTTAAATACATTATAATTTTTTTATAATGGGCTCCACCTTTATCTTAGTTTTTCTATCAAGTACAATTTTATGACTTTTGTTTATGTTTTAAAAAATACCCTAAGTCAGTATAAAATTTGCAAAGGCTAGCTTTGTACACAATAAGGTGGAAAAAGTTAAGAGCTATCTTGTCTATTCTAAAACTTTAAATCATCCACCTTTCATGCCAATAAGGCCCAAAATTCTTATCTTAATATTTCACATCCCATTCATGTAGATAAGGAAAGGGTGAATTTTTTTGAGTGACTAGACCCTTATTTCTCTTCCATGTTTATCTCATAATGCATAGGACATTGTGATTAATGTAAGCCATACATTTGGACATCTTAGTGATGTGTCATTTACTAATTTTAGTTAATTTTTGTAACTACTCCACTTTGCATTAAATGACCACATCATAACAATATTTAGTATAGATATTATGCCTAATTTATTACTGTGGCTAACCTATATTTTACTAAATTAAAGTTCAAGCCATGAAAATTCAAGTTGACATGACCATGCATTAAATTTATATACCCTAAAGGATGTTTATATTTTATTTTGAATTCAAGTATTTTAATTCTTGTTTTATTTCTTGTGCTCTAAATAATTTTAGCTACTACATTCCATTCATAATAGCTAAAATTTAAAAAATCAAATTGTCAAGACCACACCCATTATTAATGATACAACATTTAAAGACCTAGGTAATGATATAAAATACCTCTTGAATATCTATTAGAAAGACAAGAATATTTTCTAATATAGAAAAAATCACAGGAATGAGCTTGAGTACCTGGATGCTATGGAAAATACCATGAGGTTGAGGTTGCCAAAATTTTGTGCTTGACCCAAGCTACCAAAATGTTTGCATGTGGTATAGTGAATACTCCATAGAGTAAAATTTTCAAAAAGAGAAGTAAGGAAGTTGAATAATAAGGTAGTCACTCATTTTAATAGTGAATCCTTATGTATCATTTATAAAATATCTCCTAAGAACTTCATAATATATGACAACTACTATATCTAGGTGTTTATGAAGAAGTATGAGCACATCAATGAAATTTTGAAGGGCTAGAGAGTGAATGAGAACAAGATCCTCTATCTAAAAAAATAAAGGTATGCCATCTCAAATTTTATGGTTGGAGTAAGATATGTTATGGCCATGTTTTGTAGAATTTTGGATGAGCTTGACACATCCCATTTCTTTATACACTATGTCCTTTTTGTTGTTCTTGAAGGAGTCAAATTTGATTAGGCTTATTTTATTTTAGATAATTTAGTTAGGAAAAGTAAGGATTTTAGAAACACTCAAGATCTAGATAGGCCTAGGTTCCATATAACTATGTTTTTATTAAAATTGTGTGTGTAGTCTTACCACTCAATATTAGAGAAGTTTCCTTTTTTACTTGTCCAAAGAAGCCACCTATAAATATATTTTTAGAAATATCTAGAAAAAGTGTAAAGGATTTTTTTATTACATTCATTTTGTTGCCTTTCCATATATTTTTCTTAATTGAACATTTATTCTTACCTCTACTTCACTAAGGAAGCTAGGAAGGATTTACAACCATATACTAGCTTATTCATTCGATTTCATTGTACATACATTAGACTCTCAAGCTTCAAAGAGATTATAAATATGTGTTCCAAAAAAAATACTACGCAAAGAAGTAGCTTATTAGATGATAGGAAACCTTAATAGATATATCAAATAAATTTATTTCCCCTACATCTATGTGTTTTCTACCCATTTCTTTTCATTGGAGATTTTACCATTGGATATTTGGGGCATCATGCACAACTGGTTTGATGATTTGATAAGCTTGAGTTAGAGGATGTATATATCACATTTTAGGACCATGAAGGGTATTTAAAGTGATATTTAAGGTTTATATAGAAGATTTAAAGTGATATTTATGGAAGTTGTAGTGGAAGGTGAAGTAACAAAGAGAGATCTCATGGAGGAAGTAGTTAGAGAGGTGATGGGTTTAGAACTAGTAAGAATGATTGAGCTTGTCAAAACAACAGTGAGTACTAGGAGATAAAATTTTATGGGTCCATTGGTTTATGCATTAAAATAAATATACTAGACCTTGAAATTGAAGATATTTCAATAAAATATTTTAACAATGAAAAATTTATCTCTAAAAGGAAAGTATTCCAAGAAAAGAAAGATATCCAAGAATGATGTAATGGTTGAAAAAGTACAAGAAATTACCAT
Organism: Wollemia nobilis; assembly: GCA_028583015.1. NCBI lineage: Eukaryota > Viridiplantae > Streptophyta > Pinopsida > Araucariales > Araucariaceae > Wollemia > Wollemia nobilis. The sequence continues at coordinate 10,445 of JAQPPZ010010887.1, forward strand.
TTCCTTAGTAGATCAAATCCTAAAGAATATATAAGTCATATGCACATAGAGGTGGCTAAATTAGGATGAGATAAATTTAAATATTTAAAGAAAAGGACCACTGATCAGTTCTAGCACATTCAGGCCCTAGAATCTAAGATAACCTTTGATAGGGCTCATTCTAGAATACTTGAGGAGAGAGTCTCTCAATTAGAGAAAATCATAGTGGATAAGAAAATAGAATACTTCTCCATAGTGCAATCCCTTATCTCCCAAGTGAATGTCTTAAGATAACAAGTCTTCGTTGCATACACTACTAGACACCACAAGGACCTCATTATTAGTGCAACCACCAAAGCCATAAAGATAAAATCTAACTTAAATACTAATATTTTTCTAAAATTTTTCTTTTGCAAGGACACCAATAAAAAGGTTGACAAACAATGAGAGAAATATAATGAACTATAAAAAAAAATCTTGTGCACACAAAATTATCTCCTAAATATTAAATGGAAAATCATAGATCCTAGATCCAACTCATATTTTCCTATTGCCAAGATGCATAGATGCTTTACCTAGATTACATTCACAAAACAATATCAACCATGCTCATGGAGTGCTCTTGGATAAATAAATCACTTGATGGTGGAAATCAAAATTGAGGAGTTAAAATATATCCATGGGGTCCTACTTGAGGAAGAGCAATTCAAGGAAAACATTTGAAGCAAATTGGAAAAACTAATCAAAGTGATAAAATCCATTGAAAAATTCTCTTTGGAATATTTCCAAAGATGCTTCATTCATTCAAAAATGAAAATATGCATGGCTATCTAAGCAAATTTATCTCTATCGGTTCATAAATCAAGGAAAATTTTGTAACCATCAACTTTTATTTCCAATGCATGAAATCATGCAAAAGTCCTTCCATTAGATGGAGTCAACTATTATTTTAACTACTTTGGTAGTGTCAACTACATTTTAGACTCTTTATTTAGGAAGAAATACTTAATGATTATGCATTCAATTTGATCTTGTGAAGACTTATTTTACTTTTATTTTAAAAGCATAACTTGGATGCTTGAAGTTTTATTACATGTCTATGACTTTAAATTTTATTCAAGCTTAGTCAGGATTGATTTTAGCATTGTGTTTAAGAAGGTTGTTTCTTTATATTATGAATGTGAATGTTTTCCATTTACATGAAATTATAAGTAAACTTCTAGTGAATGGGTTTTAATGCTTGCTAATTTAAAACTTGTTTGTTTATATGCTTTGTGTGGCTCAAGTATTTGATGAATGAATTACTGTATATGTATTTTTGGTTGGTGTTGGTCCCATGTAGTTGATGGATAAACCTAGGTATATGGATTTATAATTACTATTGGTTCAAATACCTACTCTTCTAAGTGAGTGGTTTTATTAAGTGAAATGCTTATAGTTAATTTTATTTTTTAGAAATAAACACATTATTTTTTGATAAGAAAAAGTAACTAGTGCTTTGAACTAGAGGGTTGTAAAACCCCTTCGCTATTGCCTACATAAAAATGAGTCAATACTATGTAAGCAGAGATATGTTGTAAACCAATTCATGCATCCCACTTGATACCCTTTTGAATTTGGGTGATTAATTTTAATATCCTATGATATTAAGTTTGGATTCCATTTAAATATCCCAATATTTCAAGGCAATCACTTGCAGGTGTTATAATTGTTGAAGTTGTCATTGATGTCAAAGGCATGTTGAGTAAAGCTTGGGAAAAGTAATCAAGGAAAATGCATTTTGAGTAGAGGTTTGAATATTTAAATATTTATCTAAATATTATAAAGTTGAAATATTTAAATTAAAAATTGAAATATCTCAATATTTAAATTTAAATATTAAGAAGGTAAAGTTATGTTTCAAATATTATTGTGAATGGCCAACCTCCTTGGGTGCCAAAAGGAAATGAATGGTTTGATATATAAATAAAGCAAAATTTCATTGTGGAAAGGAGTCTCGATTGAAAAAGTATGCCTTTGATATAAGTGTGCATTGCAGAGAACGTGGAGAAGGAGCAATATACGCGATGGCAAGGGAAAGGACAGTGGAGTAGAAGATGTAGGAGCTCGACGATGTAGTAGAGTTCAAAATATAGTGAATAGTGTGGAGGCTCAAAGAAAGAATACTATATAAGGAGAGAAATGATAACATTGGTTGTGCACACCGAGGAAGTTTTGCTATAGTAGAATACAAATGCTTCTGATAAAGTAAATATAATGATGGCTCCTGGTTTGATAGCAATAGTAATACCACAATAGGAGAAAGTGTTGGCATTGTGAAGGTACTTTTATTTCATTTGATATTGTGAGACAAGTAGTGTAGTGTGTTGGCAGTGTGAAGGTATTTTTCTTTCATTTGATATTGTGAGACAAGCAACGCAGTGTGTTGGTAGTGTGAAGGTATTTTTATTTCATTTGATATTGTGAGACAAGTAGCACAGTGTGTTGGCAGTGTGAAGGTCAGGCTTATGCATAAGGGATAGCACTAAAAAAGTAATTTTAAAATCAAGGTGAATCTAGGTGAATTGTGTATAAAATTTGGGGTAAATTATTCAAAATTTTGTAAAAAACTTATCACAATAGGGCAATTTTTTGAATTTTTTGCACAAAAATTATCATTAAAATTTTATGGCTACTAGTAGAAGGCAAGTGGTAGAATGCGAGTGGTAGAAGGCTAGTGGTAGAAGGTGAGTGGTAGAAGATGAGTGGCAGAAGGTAAGTGGCAGAAGACGAGTGGTAAAAGGCGAGTGGAAAAATATGACTAGAAGAAGGTGACTGGTAGAAGGTGAGTGGTTGAAGGCGAGTGGCAGAAGGTGATTGATAAATGGTGAGTGGCATAAAACTAGTGGTAGAAGGTGAGTGACAGATAGTGACTAGAAGATGGAAACTGGTAGATGGTGAGTGGTAGATGGTGAGTGGTAGATGGTGAATGGTATATGGTGACTGGCAGATGGCAACTAGTAGATGGTGAGTGACATAAGATGAGTGGTAGAATATGAGTGACATAATGTGATTAGTAGATGGTAACTGTTAGATGGTGAGTGTCATAAGGTGACTAGCAGATGGCGAGTGGTAGATGGTGAATGTCATAAGATGACTAGCATATGGTAAGTGGCATATGGTGACTAGAAAAAGGTGAGTGGAAAAATGTGAGTGACAAATGGTGATTGGCTGATGGCAAGTGGCAGATGGTGACTGACAGATGGTAGGTGGTAGAATGCAAGTGGTAGATGGCAACTGGTAAAATGTGACCATCAAAGATCATCAATAATATGGCACCACATGTCATCTCCTCTACCACGTGTCACACATATATTAACTTTCGCCATGTAGACTTCTATAAATATATATGTAGGGTCATTTTTTTGCCTTTCCCACAACATTTTCTAGAGCAATTCCAGAGATTTTCTAGCATTTTCAAAGCATTTTCCATAGTCATTTCAGAGCCTTTTCAAACGTTTTTCAAAGTATTTTGGTAGCATTTTCAGAAGGTTTTAGTAGCATTTTTAGAAGGTTTTGGCAGTATTTTCCAAGGTGTTTTAGAGCATTTTCCTGGGTGTTTTAGAGCATTTTCCTACATGTTTTCAAAAATGGCTAGCTCTTCCTCTCCTCTTCCTTCTAAAGTGAATTTTAGGAGCTTCTACTACCCCAACATCAAGAAAATTTTCAACACTCCTAGAAGAGATTCACAATGGCTTTACACCTCCAGACTTGTTGGTGTATTGAAGATACCATAGTTGAATGATAACGTTTAATTGATGCAATGGATCGTTAGTTGTTACAACCATAACGTGTCCACTATTATGATCAGAGTGGATAATAAGGACATTATTTTTCTATTAAACCCTTTGATGTGTAGCAACTAATAGGGTTGCCATTTTCGGATGGTGTACTGGTGAACAACCAGTACACCTTGACCAAATATGATAAATCCACCCTAGCAGCCGATTACTCTGTTCATTCAGACAATTTGAAAGGTATATTTTTTAAATCTAGTTTTTATTTAACATTAAATATTGATGTATTGTAGTTTCCATTATATAATAATGTTCTCCTTATTGTACTTTTTATTTTCTAATAATGTTCTCTCTTTTTTTTAGATAATTCTTCTAATTCCAAAATGGGCTTAAACATTTCCAACGTTGGAGACAAATTTCTTTATGCTTGCATTGAATTTTTTAGGCAAGGCTTATTCTGCAGGTGCGACCTACAAAAATACCTTTTTGGGCACTGTCTTTATTGATTCAATGTATTGGTGGTGGAATATTTTACTAGCCCACGCACATTTCCAACCGCCTAAAACAGGACCTTCTAAGCGCCCAAAAATTTTAATCTTCATATATAGTGACAACCAATAATTTTATTCTGTCTTTTTCATGAAGCTTATTTCAATATTCAACAAAGTAATCCTCCCACTGCATTGTACCCTAGTTTGTTGGCTATTGGCATGATTGAGAATGAAATAAAGGTAAAGATATATTTTTGGAATATCTTTGTTTTCTTTTTTCAATCAATCTTGTTATTTTTTTTTTTATGAAAATAGAGAAGAGCATCTCAGTATTCTAGTAGAAGGGATGTTGCATTTAGAATTCAATGAGTGTCTACTAATTCTGAAATGTAGTCATAGTCATCACTAGTAACTCCCTACAAACATGCGAGGTATCATGGTGATCAGATTTAGCATACACCTATGACTCATTTTTCTTATGGAATTTTTATAGTCGACGTGGAAGAAGTTACCTCTAGCCCACAAGGTAACCTTATTATTCAAAAGTACTATTTTAAATGATGTATTTTAATGAATTAAAATTATGTTTTTTTGATGTATTTTAAATATTTTTTAGAGAAAGGGCAAATGGTTGCATCATCAATGGTTGCAGAGTCTGAGTCCGGTATGTTTGGTTAAAATAAATCTCTTTTTATGATATTGAATTTTTACACAAGATTAAATTTATATTTTCATGTGAAATTTTGCATATAGACCTGCTACATTCAAAATATTGAAAAAAAGATGCCTCCACCGTCTACCCAGTCGCAAACACAACAACAACCATCAACAAAGCAAGTTCCTATCCATCCATAGCAGGTACAACCAATGAGGAACCAATCACGCATGCATGGAAAAATGTTCCTCACACCTCTATCTCATGATATAAGAAGTGCTACCCAGACACACAATGTGTCTGAATATAATGTTTTTGTTTTACCAATTTTAACCCTAGAGAATTTTTCAAATGTTGAGAGTGCACCTCATATGCCCTCAGGAACTCTAGATGATGATTTTCTTTATCAAGATATGAATCCTTAAAATTTTCCTTTAAAGGCAAGTGATATGCTTCAGGATGAAGAGGGCAATGATGAAGAAGAGAATGTTGACGTAGATGCTATTAGAGTTTCCTCCTCCCTCTCCCAACAAGTCACCGCCCATCATCTAACAAATGATGATAAAGTAATTTTTTTGAAAATGTTTTATTAGCTAATAGATGTAAAGCTATAGTTCATAATACTCTTCTTTTAGATATTGATAAATTGAAAGAATGGGAATATCGGGCCAAGGTTTTGATTAAAGCAATAAATGACCAATATAAGAATTTTTCAAAGAGAGAAGAGTTATTTTTAAAGGTTGAGAATGAGCCCCAAAATCTTGATGCTTTGCTACATAAAGCTAAATCTAGCACTATGGAGGCCGAGTCTACATACACAGATAAAGCTTTGGCCATTGTTCTGAATCATTTGGAAAACCTCAATGTAGAGACCCAAACATATTTTAATGAATGGGCATTGGATCAGAATAAAGTAGCAGTTGCAAAAACTGCATGACTTACAACTGATGTAAGTTTTACATCTAACTAAAAAAATATTTTTTCTTAAATATGTTTTGTTTATAAATATTAATTTTTTTCACTTGTATTTTTTAGTCTAATTTCCAGCACTTAAAGCAACAAGTTAGTGCCATGAAAACGTTGATCAAGACTGCCAAAATTAGTATTAATAATGCTATTGAAGTGAAGAAGAGGTTACAATACACTGTTAGAGAAAATAATTGGCTAAAGAAGTTTATCAAAGATAGGGGCTTGGATGTCGAGGTTGTATTGAAAGAAAATGAGAAAGTGCTAAATTCACCTTTTAAAAAAGATCTAGCAAAGGAAGAAAGTTTATTGTTATCGGGGATCAACACTACAGTTGAAATTTTGGTTAGGGTTGGTGCATTAGAAACAAAGGATATTGAGATAGATGAAGGTGGACCTTCAGGAACCATGCAAAAAGAATAGAAGTTTGTTGTTTTTAATTTGAAGTGAAACAAAAATTGTTTGATATTTTTTATAAATTGTGAAAGAATGGTATCTTTGTTGAAATCAATGAAAGAGACAATTTTAAAAAAAAATGTATTATCTTTTTAAAATTTTGTTTTAAATATTGTTATGTTTTGATTATTTGTGTTGATGTAGAAGTTTTTTGTTTTTAATTTGAAGTGAAACAAAAAATGTTTGATATTTTTTGTAAATTGTGAAAGAATGGTATCTTTTTTGAAAATTGAAATCAATGAAAGAGACAATTTTTGAAAAAATTGTAATATATTTTTGAAATTTTATTTTAAATATTGTTATGTTTTGATTAGATGTGTTGATGTGGAAGTTTGTTGTTTTTAATTTGAAGTGAAACAAAAAATGTTTGATATTTTTTGTAAATTGTGAAAGATGGTATTTGTTTTTTTTAAATTGAAATCAATGAAAGAGATAATTTTTGAAACATTTGTATTATATTTTTGAAATTTTGTTTTAAATATTGTTATGTTTTGATTATTTGTGTTGATGCATTAAGTAATTTTGAATTATATGGATGCAATAATATGTTATTTTATATTATATAAAATAATTTGAAATGACTGTAAATGTAGCATAGATATTTACTTTGACAAATTGCCATAAATAATTTATACAATACAAATCTACCAAAAAAATTGAAACTTTAGACTAAGAATTCAATAACAAGACTTATGTAAAATGATATAAAAAATATCCAATAACACATTTCTGATATAAAAGATAATGCAATGTTCTAATCAAAATGTGTAATCAAATAATCCAATTTCATTCAAATATACATAATCAAAATTAGAGGGCTATTCTATAAAGAGTATCCAATGGCATTTCTAATATCATATTATATGATTCATGACATAAAAATTATAGAGATTTTATAATTGCATTTCTAATATCATATTATATGATTAATTACTTCAAAATTACATGTATCAAATTACAATATAATCTCAATATTCCTTTCATTATAATGCTAAACTCAAATCAAATCAAATGAAAGCATCATTTCATTCTAATATGTGAAATCAAATCAAATTAAAGCATCCTTGCATCATAATGTTGTAAGCTAGAACAAAATCTTTTTAGATTGTACAAAATCGTTTGCACTCATACCCAAAAATTTTGTCATCACAATTTGATTAGTGTTACCATAATCCACATCATCCTCAGTATTCATTACACCTCTTCTCTCTGCCATAGATTTCTAGTGTGACAATGCTCTTTCATAAGGAAACTTCTCCACCTCATAGGTCGACACATATACTCATATACTAACCCTCAAATTTTCCTCCCTAACCTTATGTCATATGAAGTAAGATACATGCATGGAAAAATAAAACCTAATTTCGATTCAATTTGAAACTGAGTATAATGCCCATCTATTTGAAAAATCTCTTATAATTGTATTCAGGTCCCAATGATTATATCCCTTTTTTATTTTTTTTTTTTTATCCATTTGCAACTACATGAAATACGTTTATTTTTATCATCTAAACAACAAAAAAATATTGTAGGGTATGGGCATTTGTTCCTTTCCTCCATTTGTAGCTATATCATTCATAGACCAAAATAATTAAATACTATTTTTTTTTAATAGTGAATAAAAATATTTTATTAATTCATTTATATTCTTTCCATCTCACAATGTGTCCATAAACTTTGACCATAATGCATAATTATATCAATATCATCCTTTATTTTATCCCCCATATCAATAAAATTTTAAAACCCATAAAAATTTAATTATTCTTCAACATTAAATACGTGCAACCTGTTTCAAAACCCTAAAAATATTTTTGACTAAAAAAATAATCATAAATTTACATTTACATTCTATTTCCACACCTCTTACAAAATATTTTTGAATAAATGTATCCAATTAAATGTATAAAAATATATAGGGATTAAATATGGGGGTAACAAATGTTTGTAGTCTAAAAACCTCCCAGTCCTACATTATAACTCAATTAACACAAAGACCATTCCCATGTTCTTACATTGTAGTAGCACCATCAGATCCAAAACATATTAACATAAAGGCTATTTCCACATCATTCATTTCTCCTCCTCCTTCTAAACTATTACTTATAAAACATCATTTAAATATTTTCTAAATTGTAATTTTCCACCATCTTGCATACTCCAAGTAAATGTGTGTTACCTTAAATGATTTTCCAATGTGTAAAACCATATCATTAAAATCCAAATATTTAACAATATTCACCTCATCAATTGAAAGTGAAATAATTTATAATCTTTTACTTAAAATTTTTTAAGCTATATTTATAACTTAACTTCATTTTTTTGAAATTGGGCTTGAATCGTTTCACCTTTCTCAATCAAAGTTTGGTATTATTTCATTTATTTATCATATTATTGTGAATATCTTATATGTGTGCATTCTTATGCATCCTTCCACCTATAATTTTTTGGTATTGATCGATCACCTTCTTTTGTTTTGATATAAACCTTTCCACAATGTTTCATAGTGTAACTTTCTTAACTTATCAATCTATGATCCTTTCCATTTTTCCAATTATAAATTATGCATCTCAATTTTTAATATTCTCACCACAATTCTCCCGGCGACCAGCAAAAAAAAGAAAAATATAAAATACAAAGAAATTATTTCCTCATTTTCCGTACCTAAATACACCTTGAACATTTATGTTTTTAGATGAATATTCTCAAGAGGAATTGCATAAGAACTATTATTCTTTTCCACTTGGTGTTAGATATTTTTCATGGTTCCATTTGATTAAGAATATTTTCATCTCTGGGACTTTTCATTAACGTGGATATGTGAAAGTGGAGGATAATATCAGTCACAATTTATATTTCTATAGAGATATATACTAGTGTCAATAGTAGATCTTTATCACTATGGCATTTAAAACAAACCTTCTAGAATAAAAAAATTATAACACCAACCACCAACCTTTTATGAATGAAAATTTTATATATAAAATTTTAAAAAAGGCATCATTCATACCTCATCATTGTGTCAGATGTTGATGGTATTATGAAAGTATTTTAGGATACTTATTTTATAGGTCTCCTCCCCCCCCTTCTAAATAATAATAAACAATAATCAAGACTAGCCTCCTTATTAACTTCCCTACCATCACAAAAAAAATAAATAATAAAAACAATAACTTTTATAAAAAAAAATTATGATTGCCTCACCACCCATCACCTTCTACCACCCCCCCCTTTATAATTATCCAAAAATATATATAATGGGGTACAAGGGGTGAATTGGCCAAGATATTTTTTATTTTTAATAAATTTAAGAAAAAAATTAGGTTGGAAACCTTATGATAACGGGGTGAATTTAACCTTAGAAAAATTGTATCCCAATTTTTTTGGGGTGAATGGACCAACCTATATGGTCCCAAAGTTTGCAAAATTAACATTGTGGAAATCTGAATATTTGTGCTAAATTATGAAATTTACCGCTATGCATAACCCTGTTGAAGGTATTTTTATTTTATTTGATATTGTGAGACAAGTAGTACAATGTGTTTATTGTGTGAAGAAGCTTTTACTCTCATTTTGATCATGTGAGAAAGTGTTGTTGTGTGAAGAATGTGTGCATGTAAAATTGAAAGGAACCCACATTTATGGTAGAAGGGAAGATGTTACATTAGAGCCCAAAGAGACATCCTCATTCTTGGAGAGGCACACTTGGTTGACTGTCTCTCTTGAAGAGACCAACAACCATTATTTTTGCATGGAAGAGAAGCACTTTCTACTTGAAGACACATGAAGGAGATTGTAGACCAATCAGTTCAAAGGAAAGTATTTTGCTAAATTTCAATAGGAATATTGTATGTTGTGAGCAGATTTATGTAACATAGATATTGATCATCTATATCAATGAGCTAGGGTATGAGATTGTTGATATTCAAGCACTGGAGATGGATTTCCCAAATTAGAGTGGTCTAGTAGAAATTGTGAAGGAGAAAACAATTGGGGTGGCTCAAAGTGTGAAAATTATGGCGACGACAAATAGCGATCACTATGATATCATTTGTAGGAAAGGAAGAGTAACGATTTCACATGACTTTAGTATATGAACTCTTGGTTTAAGAAATAAGTGTAGTACAATGTGTTTACATAAATATTTCGTAGAACCGAATACAAAATTTAGAGATATTTCTAGCATGCAACTTCAAATTAAAAATTGTGAAGTTACTCTCCATTAGATGGTGTAGCTAAGGTGGTTCACTTTCCATTGGTAAGGACTGCAAGCAAGAGACCTGAGTTCGAGTCACATGCAAGTTATTTTGGCAAAAGGAGATGCAATAATGTTCATTTGATATTGTTGTTAACAACTATGGAGGTATAGTGATTTAATTCCTTTCTTAAGGTGGCTTTATTATAATTGTTGTTTTTTATAAAGTGGGAGGTATAAAGAATTATTAGATGTATAAAATTGAAAGGTTTTAGAAAATATTTTATTGTTTTGAAGTACACGTGGGAACAAGTAAAAGAGTGTAGCCACATAACAATGGAAGAAATGTTCTAAAACAAATCAAGGAGTCAAATAGTGCAGGATAGAGTGAGAGGAGTAGTGCACCCAAGTTTTCAATTAAAAGGAAGGATAATTCAGCGATATCAAGAAGAAGAAAAGGTACACATGATAGTGGAAGAAAAGCAAGGTATTAGCATCTCCAATTCAACATGTAATTGAAGCTTCCAAAACTAGTATATCATTCTCTATATGTTTAGGAGGTTAAAAAAATTCTGGGTAGAATATGTATGAATTGCTTTTAGTTGAAGAAAGTAAACTCAAAAAAGGTGAATAATTTGATGCCATTATTGATCAAATTTTGAAGCAAACCTAAGCAAAGTTTTAATAATTTTTGTGATCATGAGGTTGGTGCCTCAAGGAGATTGGTGTCTCCTATGGGTTGGTGCCCATAAACTTGTATAAGGATATTGGTGTCTCCTGTGGGTTGGTGCCCATGAAATTGCAAAAGGGGATTGATGTCTCCTATGGGTTGGTGCCCATGAACTTGTAGAAGGGGATTGGTGTCTCCTATGGGTTGGTGCCCATGAACTTGTATAAGGGTATTGGTGTCTCCTATGGGTTGGTGCCCACAAACTTGTATAAGGGGATTGGTGTCTCCTGTGGATTGGTGCCCATGAACTTGTGTAAGGGGATTGGTGTCTCCTATGGGTTGATGCCCACAAACTTGTATAAGGATATTGGTGTATCCTATGGGTTGGTACCCATGAACTTGTAATAAGGGGATTGGTGTCTCCTGTGGGTTGGTACCCACAAAATTTTATTGAAGAAAATATAAGAAATATTTTTCTATGGTTTTCTCCAGAGAGGGTGTTTCCACGTAAAACTCTTATCTCTTATGTGTGTGGATTTTTTGCACTAATATATTATTGAATTCATATCATTGTACTTATTTATTGGAAAGAAAAGTTTTATCTTATATTATTCACCCTCCTCTTAGTATAAGTGTGTGTTTCTTTAGTTGGTATCAGAACAAGTTCCTTCATGAAAGCATAACCGCTTGAAAGAAGATCTTATAGGAACACACATGGCTTACCAAGAAGATTTTTGTTTAAATAGGACTCCATTATTTTATTGGACTAATTATACCTTTTGGAGTGTAAGTATGCAAACCTATTTTATGGCACATGGCTATGATATTTGGCAATCTGTTGTAGATAGATTCACACCACCTACAACCCCTAACACAGATCAAAATGATAAGAAACCATTTGAACATAATACCAAGGCAATGAATGCAATATTAAGTGGGTTATGTGAATCAGAGTTTGTAAAATTCATGCAATGCACCTTTGCAAAAAAAATATTGGACAAGTTACAAAGAACATATGAAGGAGATGACAAGATTAAAATGGCAAAACTTCAAACCCATAGGAGGGAGTTTGAAGACTTAAAGATGAAGGATGAAGAAAATATTACCAGATATCTGCTCCATGTTGATGATATTGTCAACACTATTCGTGGACTTGGAGAAAATATTGAGGACTCTACTATTGTTAAAAAATTCTTAAGGTCACTTCCCATGAGGTTTGATGCGAAGGTCTCGACAATTGAAGAAATGAAGGATATTAACACTTTAAGCATGGATGAGCTACACAAAATTTTTATAGCCTATGATATGAATACTAAAAAAGATCAAACATCCAAATGGTATGCTACATTTAAAATTTTAAAGAAGACAAAGAATAAAGAACCAGAGTCAAGTGAAGAATCAAACAGTGGAGAAGAAGCTAACTTTGTGCGAAGAAATAATAAGGGTCCAAGAAAACACAAAGGTATGCATATTGTGAAATTTTTTTATTTGTGGTAACATTGATCACTATGCATCTAATTGCCCACAAGTTGGAAGTAGTAGCAGTTAAGAAGAAAATGATACAAGAAAAAGAAATAAATAAAATTTTATCATGAAAAGAAAAGTAGGTACGATCAAATCAAGCATGAGAAGAAGATATTTCAAAGGCACAAGAAGAGTCTTTATGTTGAGGAAGCAAGCAATTCTTCCAACAGTGATGAAAGCCTCTCCGATAGTGAAAGAGAAGAAATCATATTTTTGGCTATAGAGGAGAAATAAGATGCTCTTGTTGATGAAAACCAAGAAAAAGAGAGAGATCCAAAAAATGAAGAGGAAGCCATAGTTGACATAGAAGAGGAACTTGTTGTTGCTCTTGAAGAGTTGAAAAGGCTTAGAAAGAAAAAATCAAGATTGAAGATTCAAGTACAAGAGGATGAAGACACAAAGGTAAATATTTCACAAGATCTCATCAACTTAAAAGTAAAAATTAAAGAGGCAAAGCAAATTGAAGAAGGTATGGTTGAGAAGTTAAAGGTAAAAGAGTTTGAATGTGAAAAATTGGAATATAAAGTTGTCTCTATAAGGAAAAAAAGCATCTTCAAGGAACAAGGTCCATCATAGAAACAACAATGAGAGAACCATGCAGCCATATCCTCCAAGGCAACCAAACAAGTTTCAATATTTCTTCCATGGTTATTGCTTTTCATGTCACCATTTTGGTCATAAAGCTGCACATTGCAGGGTCCATGCTAAAAATTATTTTGGCTTTACCAAGAGGAATTTCAACTCATTTGCACCTCTCATGGACTACAACATCATTTTTTACAAATGTAATAATTTTGGGCATAGAGCTAAATGGTATAGAATGGTGTTCCTTGAACTTCCAAAGTCAAGTAAAAAGGAGGATGGTCAAAATGTTCAAAAGGATATGCCCTCCAAATTTTGGAGGAAGAAAATGGAACAAGAAAAGGAGCACAATAAGTTGGGAGTAATTTCACTCCCATCTCATCTTTGAAATCTTAGTTAGAGCAGGTAGTAAGGGGGCATTGTCAAGTATCTTATCTTTCAGTCCCGAGGAGCCTTTGCAATTGATGTTAAAGGGGGAAAATTTTAGTAAGGGGGGTTAGCTTGTCAGGGGGAGCAGTTTGTGATCATGTTGCAATAAATGACAGTTTCTTTGTAGGGTTGCCATCAATGAAAAAGGGAGATATTGTTAGAATTATTGAAGTTGTCATTGATGTCAAAGGCATGTTGAGTAAAGCTTGGGTGAAGTAATCAAGAAAAATACATTTTGAGTAGAGGTTTGAATATTTAAATATTATAAAGTTGAAATATTTAAATTAAATATTTAAATATCTCAATATTTAAATATTTAAATTTAAATATTAATAAGGTAAAGTTATGTTTCAAATATTATTGTGAATGGCCGACCTCCTTGGGTGCCAAAAGGAAATGAATGGTTTGATATATAAATAAAGAAAAATTTCATTGTGGAAAGGAGTCTCGATTGAAAAAGTATACCTTTGATATAAGTGTGCATTGCGAAGAACGTGGAGAAGGAGCAAAATACACGGTAGCTAGGGAAATGGTAGTACAGTAGAAGATGGGAAGCTCGATGGTGTAATAGAGTTCAAAATATAGTGAATAGCATGGAGGCTCGAAGAAAGAATACAATAGAAGGAGCACAATGATAGCATTGGTTGCACACATCGAGGAAGTTCTACCATAGTAGAAGATGAATGCTTTTGGAAAAGTAAAGACAATGATGGCTCCTAGTTTGATAGCAATGGTAACAACACAATAGGAGAAAGTGTTGGCAGTGTGAAGGTACTTTTCTTTCATTTGATATTGTGAGACAAGTAGTGTAGTGTGTTGGTAGTGTGAAGGTATTTTTATTTCATTTGATATTGTGAGACAAGCAGTGCAATGTGTTGGCAGTGTGAAGGTATTTTTATTTCATTTGATATTATGAGACAAGCAACATAGTGTGTTGGAAGTGTGAAGGTATTTTTATTTCATTTGATATTGTGAGACAAGCAGTGCAGTGTGTTGATTGTGTGAAGAAGCTTTTACTCTCATTTTGATCGTGTGAGAAAGTGTTACTGTGTGAAGAATGTGTGCATGTAAAATTGAAAGGAACCCACATTTATGGTAGAAGAGAAGACATTACATTAGAGCCCAAAGAGATGTACTCTTTCTTGAAGAAGCACACTCGGTTGACTATCCCACTTGAAGAGACTAGCAATCATTTATTTCGTGTGGAAGAGAAGTGTTTTTTTCTTGGATAAAAGACACACAAAGGAGATTGTAGACCAGCTAGTTCAAAGGAAAGTATTTTGCTGAATTTCAATAGGAATATTGTATGTTGTGAGTAGATTTATGTAACGCAAATATTGACCATCTATATCATCGAGCTAGGGCATGAGATTGTTGATATTCAAGCGCTAGAGAGGGATTTACCAAATCAGAGTGGTGTAGTGGAAATTGTGAAGGAGAAAACAATTGGGGTGGCTCAAAGTGTGAAAATGACAATGATGACAAATAGCGCTCATTATGATATCATCCATAGGAAAGGAAGAGTAACAATTTCACATGACTTTAGTATATGAACTCTTGGTTTAAGAAAGAAGCACAGGCCATCATGTTTACATGAAGAGTTCATAGAACCGAATACAAAAGTTAGAGATATTTCCAACACGTGACTTCAAATTGAAAATTGTGAAGTTACTCTCCATCGGACGATGTAGCTGAGGTGGTTCACTTTCCATTGGTAATTACTGCAAGTAAGAGACCCGAGTTCAAGTCACGCATAAGTTCTTTTGGAAAAGGAGATGCAATAATGTTTGTTTGATATTGTTGTTAACAACTATGGAGGTATAGTGAGTTAATTCCTTTCTTAAGGTGGCTTTATTATAATTGTTGTTTTTATAAAGTGGGAGGTATAAGGAATTATTAGATGTATAAAATTAAAAGGTGTTAGAAAAGAGTTTTTTGTTTTGAAGTACACGTGGGAACAAGTAAAAGAGTGTAGCCACATAACAATGGAAGGAATATTCTAAAATAAATCAAGGTGTCAAATAGTGCAGGATAGAGTGAGAGGATTAGTGCACCCAAGTTTTCAATTAAAAGGAAGGACAATTCAACCATCTCAAGAAGAAGAAAAGGTGCACATGATAGTGGAATAAAATCAAGGTATTAGCATCTCTAATTCAACATGCAATTGAAGCTTCCAACACTAATATATCATTCTCTATATGTTCAGGAGGTTAAATGAATTTTGGGTAGAATATGTCTGAATTACTTTTAGTTGAAGAAAGCAAACTCAAGAAAAGGTGAAGAATTTGATGCCATTATTGATCAGATTTTGAAGCAGACCTAAGTAGAGTTTTAATTATATTTGTGAGCAAGAGGTTGGTGCCTCAAGGATATTGGTGTCTCCTATGGGTTGGTGCCCATAAAATTGTATAAGGGGATTGGTATCTCCTATGGTTTGGTGCCCATGAACTTGTAAAATGGGATTGGTGTCTCCTGTGGGTTGGTGCCCATGAAATTGCATAAGGGGATTGGTTTTTCCTATGGGTTGGTGCCCACAAAATTGTATAAGGGGATTGATGTCTCCTATGGTTTGGTGCCCACGAACTTGTATAAGGGGATTAATGTCTCATGTGGGTTGGTGCTCACAAATTTGTGTAAGGGGATTGATTTCTCCTGTGGGTTGGTGCCCATAAAATTGTATAAGGGGATTGGTATCTCCTGTGGGTTGGTGCCCATGAAATTGTAACAAGGGGATTAGTGTCTCCTGTGGGTTGGTGCCCATGAAATTTAATTGAAGAAAATATAAGAAATATTTTGCATTGATTTATTATTGCATTCATATCATTACAGTTATTGATTGGAAAGAAAAGTTTTATCTTATACTATTCACCCCCTCTCAGTATAAGCGTGTGTTTCTTCAGCAAGCAACTTATATGAATACTTATTACACAACTCTCATTAATAGTATGCTCTCATTAATACTATTTCAAGACAACAAAAATACTATTTAGTCATAGCATTTGGAAGGATATTTCATATTCCTTAGTAGGTGAGACATGAATTCACTATTATTTGTAATGCAATCAATCATTTAATATTTTAAATGAAAAATATACTATGATAGATACCAATAAAAATAATAATTAATATATATATATATATAGTAAACTCTAATTATTATTAAAAAACCCAACCTAGAATATAACCAAGTTCTATATTTATTAGAAATATTTTGCTTATTCATATTAAGCTTTTAATCTATCTCTGTTTGGATCTTCCAAACAAGTGCTTGCATAGAACAAACAAACAAATAAGCAATAATTAAGTGTTATGTTTCTTAGAGTTATTTTACCTAATTTTTGTAAAATGATTTTGTCACTACATTAAATATTCTAGAGTGATCATGAGTGTCCTACTTATCCATTATTAAGGACCATAACAATTTTTGCTATTTTTGTACTATGAAATTATCATATTTACCTTCATGTATTTGTTGACATCTAGTATAGGGTTATGTTAAATTTAGTAGCCTTTTATTTGTTATTTTAATATATTTTTGATCTATAGGTTCATCCTAAGTTATGGAAAACTATCCTTTTGGATTTGGATGATGCGTAAATGAAGAATTTTGAGTCAAAGGTTTAAGTATGTCAATACCTTAGGCTACAATTGTACCTCTAAACTTGTTTTGCTCTAGAATTTTGGATAGACGAATCTCTATTTCATAGGAATAATCTTATATAGGGGAAAAGTTGTAGTCATTAGATAGTAGTAGTACAAATTAAAATCATTATTGACTAGGCAATCCTGCAAAGTAACAATTGACTCCATGCACTACAAAATATTTTGGAGTTGCTTCACTAAATACATACTTAAATTGACTTTCTCAAACAAATAATAAAGTTTCATGACTAGCTTTATATCAACATTATAATTAGTGTGATGCTTAACCATGACTTGGAAAAGAGTTGACTCATATTTTTCAAGAGAATGTAGTAAAAATCGATTGTACTATATTACTCTTAAAGAGAATTTGAGATTATTTAGCCTTATTATTGAATTATGTCATAATGGCATGATTAGAATACAAGTTATATTATTCTTAGCATATACAATGCTAAGAATCCCATGCTTTATTTTTGCAATCAATTGTAATGTAGTCATGATACGTTTATGGTTTTATTGTTTTTCCTCCTAAATATATACTACATTACTTTTGAAGAGACTTCGAGATTATTTAGTCCTTCTATTGGCTTATATCATAATATCATGATTATAATCGAAGCTATATTCTTCTTAGTATATGCAATTCTAAGAATTCCATGCTTTATTTTTAATAAATTGTAGTATAATCATGACAATGGTTTCATTGTTTTTTCCTCCTAAATATTCACTCATTTGTAAGATATAACTGATTTATTTAAACTTGTAAGTTTTCCCCATTGTTTTCTTACCTAACTAAGCCAAGTCTATTTAAAATTATAACAAATAAACTTTGTAGCACTATTAAACAAGAGTTATTTTTTATTTAGATTCATAGAAATTAACTAGGAAAAATTACAATATGTTGAGTCATAAAACACTTACCCTTTGCGAGTCTCATGATCTAGTCAACATTTGTCCTTGAAAAAGAGGAAAATGTTTGATGCTAGTGATAAGAGACATAAGAAGTTTTTGTTGTTTCTAAATTCACTTATTGTAGATAAATTGATCCCAAAAGTTTACAATTTTGATTAAGTTGAAACACTTTAGAAGAGTTTGAAAAACAAGTATCAAATGTTGAATATAGTGCAACCACTCTAATG
Organism: Wollemia nobilis; assembly: GCA_028583015.1. Taxonomy (NCBI): domain Eukaryota; kingdom Viridiplantae; phylum Streptophyta; class Pinopsida; order Araucariales; family Araucariaceae; genus Wollemia; species Wollemia nobilis. The sequence goes on from JAQPPZ010010887.1 coordinate 28,952, forward strand.
TAGCCATGTTTGAAATATTTACTATTATTATCTCAAGCCATAGGTTAAGGTAGTTGGAGCTTGAGCATTAGGGATATGGTTAATAATAATTTAGCCTTTAAATATGAAGAGTTATATTGTAGTTAGAATAATTTTCATGTTCGAATATTAGTTGCCCATGTTCCACACATGAGCCTTTATCCTCTCCATGCCATCAAGAGATTGTGTTCTCTCTAATTGGTTAGGATTTGTATTTGAATTGAATATGAAATTTGATTACTTGTATTTCTAATTTTTTGGTATTGAATCTAAACATAATTTTCTTAGTGGATGTTATAGTTGCATTTTATTGAATTGTTATTGCTATTATTGTATATCTTGAAGTTGTCTCATTATAATTGGTATTAGAGCATAAATATTGGCTCTCTATGGTGGTATAAAATTATAGTAAAAGGACATGCAAACCATCTAGAACCTCTAATAAACAATTGTCCTTCTTGTCACTTAATAAATTTTTGTTAATTATTTTTGGCCCAATCTTCTAGCATATTTTTCTTCTATAATAAAAAATAAATAAGAGTATTAGATGTGAGAGAACAAGTTTGCTATTGTTAATTCCTAGTATGTTCATATTTCCAATCCAATAAAAAGGGAGTATCTTTAACAAAAATTTTTCAAGAGTCAATTGTGTTGGGACCCTCACAAAAGATCTATCTCATTGTGTTAATATTTTTAAGTTGATTGAAGTAAGGGATATTTCTTACAATTTTTTAAAAAAATCATCCATTGAATTTTTCAAGTTTGCATTTAGTGTATGAATGAGCATATTGCTTCTGTTGGTTGGTTGTGAATTGATAATAGATTGTATCACATTGGTCATTCAAAGGATGCATGCATGCGTAGTAAGAAATGCCAACCCAAAAATCCTAGTAACCATCACAACACCCCTTCAAATATCAATAGTCTTGATCAATGTGCTATTTCTTCTTTAAAGGAAATGGATTTGCATCCTCCCTATTAGCAATACAATGCTCTTCCAAGATATAACTAAATATTCAAGACATAAATTCATGCAATCAATCAAAAAATGAACAATTAGTCACTAAAATATTTTATTGAATTACCTACTTTAAGCAATGTGTAAATGCAATGCTTGTTTGATTACATATTATAAGGTTTTGTATATATATATATATATATATATATGATACTCTTCATATTCACATGACTCTTGACCTTTACACTTACATAAACTCCTCATACCCATGAGATATCTAATTCTTCATATGTCTTAATACATAATAATAAATATCATTTATTTACATAAATATAATCTCTCATGATTTCTCATAACTCATAAATCTTCACTTATAAACGTGAAACTTAATAACTCACACTTACTAACATGACACGTCACACAAATAACTCCACACTTTTTACATGATACATAACTCACACATAATAACATGACATTATAGACTTAAATATTAAACAAATTGACTATTTAGATAGTGAATGGTGAACTTAGCTTTGGCAAACTAAGCTACTCATTTTGAAATTTGCAAAGGTGGGAACTCTAGCAAAAGCAATAGAAGACCAATAAGTCATGGATCAGGTGCTCTAGATGAGGCAAAAGATATATTGGAAACTACAGGTGTCGGAAGGACCCTACCCAGACCCACCCTTCAATCACATCTCTGTATATTTTACAAAAATAGTCTTGAGGAGCACTCAAAACCTCCTTTTACCTTTGTCCCTATGCAAAGGGATATTTTCTACAAATAAGAAAAAAATAATCGTCACCCTTAAGCCTATGGCATCCCTAGCTACACAAGATTACTTATCTCTTATTGGGAAGTTCATAGGTTCCAGGCTCAACATGAAAGATATCCGTAAATGGGAAATCTCTAGGTGGTAGCCTAGTGGTAATTTGGAGCTGGTGGCTTTGGCTAAAGGGTTTTTCTAATAAGAATCAATAATTCTATATATACCATCCATATTATTATAGGAGGCCCATGGTTATTCGACCATGAAATCTTGTTTCTCTACCGTTGGGATGTCGACTTCAACCCCAACACCTAAAATTTTAACTCTGCTCCAATTTGGATAAGATTGCCTGATCTACCCATTCATTTTTGGCATGAACTAATCCTAAGGTAGATTTCGTAAGTCAGTGGAGAACCTGTTGCTCTCGATCCTACCATTAAGGCCAAATCTACGATGGTATTCACCCACATCTGCATCCATGCAAACATGGAGATAGAGCTACCTTTGCACATTGACCTGGTGTTATGATCATGGTAAAGATGCCAACCTATCGAGTATGAAATTAATCCATATTTTTGCACTGAATACCTCAAACAAGGTCACATTGTAGTGCATTGTCCTTCTCTAAAAATCGAGGAGCAACCCAAAGTTGATGGTCTCAAGCCCAAAACATTTCAAGATAAATCTTAGCAGTAGGCACTAGGTGACCTCATCCTCAAAGATCTTCTCTAGAATCAATTAATGTTATTACCTTTGTGAGTACCTCAAAATCCAAAGGCAAGTAGGCTATGACATCCCCTTCCACCTCTAGGATCTCTAACCATGTTTTCTCCCTCTTTATTAATCCTAATTTGTTTTCTCCTTTAGTTGAGGACCCAAAGGCCTCGAACCTTGGTCATGTTGTGGGTCCCAAATTTTCCCTTCTGGTTTCTAAGGATTCCCCTACATACCCACCCCTTGCAACCTCCTCCACCCACCCTTCCCCTTCCTCAACCCCAATTATTGATCCAATCCCTTTTGACCCTCTTCCCCTGCTTCCTCCCCTTGATTTGGCTGGTTTTGCCTCACCCCTTGTTCCTCCTTTCACCCCTCATCCTCCATCCTCCCCCTAATTTGAGCCCCCTCCCTTATATTATCCCCTTATATTTCAAGTTTGAGCTTGTGGATATACTTTTTTCTTCTCTAGGGTCCTCTGCTCTGTGTTCCCCGAGTTCCCCCAAGATGGTCACCAGAAGATAAAAGAAATATTTTGATGCTATTGGTGTTGAAATGAAAAATGGAGGTCCCTAAAATCAAGACTCTAGAAGGAAAGAAGTCGATGAGGACATTGCCAATGAATTTCAATATAACATCCCATTTTCTTGGGCTAATCAATCAATTGGTGAACCCACTGACTTTTTTAGGAAAAGAGGCCAACCTCCTAATTTGAACCTCCGTAGAAGAGGGAGACACTCTTCATACAAACCATGCAAATAAAGATCATTTCCTAGAATGTTTGTAGCCTTAATGGCTCATCCAAGTAGATATTAATGTCTTCAATGAGAGTCGATCTCAAACCCAACATTTTATTCTTCAAGAAACCAAACTAGATGAAGCTAGATCCTTAAAAATATCCAAAGCTATTTGGAGGGACTATGATTTTATCACCAATCATGCTCATGGTACCTCAGGAGGACTTCTATAACTATGGTATCCCTCTAAAATTGAATTCAAACTTCTATCTTCTTTTGATAGGATCACCAACATTCTTTTCTAGTGCAAGGAGTCCAAAGATAGTTGGGTCCTGTCCAAAACTTATGCTCCCAATACCTCCCAAGGAAGGCTATATCTTTGGGTAACTCTCAATAAAATGAGTATAATATTTTAGAATGATACCTAGGTACTTGCGGGTGCTTTCAAAATCTCATTGTATCCCTCAGACAAAAAATGAGGCAATCCTACAACCCTCAACTGTTGTGAAGAATTCTTCAACTTCATACACCATAACAAGCTCATGGACATTCAACTCAAATATTTTAGATTTACGTGGTAAAACTGAAGTATCGGTAACCAACCATCCAAATAAATCTAGATAGATTCCTTCTATCTAGAGAAGCATTTCAACTGTTTGGTGATGCTACTCTTCATTCCAGACCCAAGATAGGCTCTGACCACAACTCCATCATTTTTTAAGGTATACGACCAAGCTATTTATTTAAAACTCCTTTTTAGTTTGAATCCATGTGTCTCAAGCACTCGAAGCTAAGAACTAAAATTTTTGAGTGGTGGAATAAAAACTTTTCTAGTCCATGCATTTTCCATATTTCTAAAAAACTAAGGTTCATCAAGGATACAATAAGATATGGAATAGGGAAGTTTTTGGAAATATTTTTTAGTGTAAGCAATGCATCATCAGTCAACTCAAAATCATGGAGGATAGAAACCAAGTGGGAAACTCTTCCCTAGAAGATAAAGTTAAAGAAATATCTTCTTACCAAATATCACAACATACTTTCTAAGGAAGAAACCTTTTGGAGGAAAAAATCTAGAGCTCTATGGTTGAAAGAGGATGACTCCAATACCAATTTATTCCATACCTCAAACCTCAAACACAAAATATCCAACTGAATTAGAGAGGTAGTTAAAAGATATGACACTACCGTTGACAACATTATTCACATTATAGTTGAAGCGAGTTCATTTTTTGAGAAAGTCATGAGGTCTTGTCCTCCCTATTTTGATCTCTCCTGGAATATTCTTATTTAAAATATTCCCCAAGTTTTCTTCCTAGAGTCCAACGCTAAACTTCTTGAAGTATTCTCTCAAGATGAAATTAGGGAGGCTCTATTCTCCATGGGACCTGATAAAGCTTCAGGGTCAAATGGATTTCCTCCCAAATTTTTTTAACATTTTTGGGATATTATTTGTTTTGACTTGACTGCTGCAATTCAATATTTTTAAAGAAGCAAGCTCATGCCCAAAGATGTTAAGTCCACATTCATAGCCCTTTTCCCAAAGATTCAAATGTGCAAGTCCTTGTCCAACTACAAACCTATCAGTCTTTACAACGTCATCTACAAAATCATCACCATGGTCATGGCTAATAGAATAAAATAAATTCGTCCTCTTATCATTGATCCCTATCAAGGTAGCTCTATCAAATATCATCTCATCATTAGTGGGGTAATCACTATCCATGAGTCCATTCAATCTATCAAAAATTAAAATAGCAAGCCTTCTCCTCAAGATCCTTGACATGAATAAAGCATTCACTAGAGTCTCTTCGGACTTCCTCTTCATTGTTATCTCATGCTTTGGGTTTCATGATGAATGGATTTCCATCATTCGTGAATGTATTTATTTGGTGTGATTATCTGTTCTCATCAACGGATCTACAACTGGGTAATTTAGAAGCTTTAGGGGGCTTCAGTAGGGAGATCCTCTTGCCCCTTCCTTTTCATTACTCTAGCTGAATTCTTAGGCATATATCTCAATGTTGCATCCTTCATGGGAACCATTCTAGGTATTAAAGCATCTTCCACCACTCAACCCATCACCCACTAGTAGTTTGTTGATGATACCATCTTGGCCACCTTATCCTTTGTCCCTGAAGCTAAAGTTATTAAAAAAGTGTTAAACCTTTATGAAGAAGATGTGGGTCAAAAGGTTAAATTTCAAATAAGCATATTCTTCTTTATCAACACCCCCATCCACCGTCAGGTCAATATAGAAAGAAACTTGGGTTGCTCTATTTTAGATTTACCCTCCTCCTACCTAGTCCTTCCTCTTCTCACTAGTAATTCCCCTAAAAGTATGTGGAAGACGATTATCGAAAGAATATCTAGGAAACTAGTTGGATGGAAGGGTTCCCTCCTTAGTCAAGAAACAAAAGGAGTTCTTGTCCAAGCCTACCTACAGAGTATTTCTATTTTCTTCATGTCCATTTTTAAAGCTCTTGTCTTCATCTACCAAAATATTAAAAAAATCCAAAAATTATTTCTATGCTCTGGAGTTGAAAACAAGATCATATTTCACCTTGTGGATTGGAATCAAGTCAATTTCCCTAATAATCAAGGAGGATTGGGTTTTCAAAGGATCAACAAAATGAACTTGGCACTCATTGTAAAACAAGGTTGGTGAATCCTATCCAATGCTAAAACCTTATGGGTGGAAATCATCCAAAGTAAGTACCTTCAAAGGAATTCCTTTTTTGATGATAGGTCCCTCCCTAAAGGCTACTTGTTATAGAACTCCATAATTAAGATAAGGCATATTATTGGGAAAGGACTAACATGGAGACTAGACGATGGGCATGCTATCCATTTTTGGGAAGACCCATGGCTAAAATTTGAATCCCTATCATCTTTCCCCTACTTCTACCCCATATAATAAGTTATTGACCACATATTTGGGAGAATGGTTTATGACTTTATAGAGATTGGTCTATCTTAGACATGGAAAGCTATTCCTATGGAAGGCCTCTCAATTTCTCAAGTGATTGTAGCTAGGTTCTTATCCATGGCCCTCAAAATCACTATCATTCCAATATCCTCCATCTTTGACTTCCCCTTCTAGAATGCCACTGAGTATGAATATTTTACTATTAAGTCTGGATATTTCCTTTAGAATGAGGTGTGCCCTCCCAAATTTCTTATGAATCTTATGTATTTACCATTTGATTCCTAAATTTGCCTTATTTTCTTGGCTTGTTTTTCAAAATAACTTGTTGACAGTTTACAATATTATCTCTAGAGGTTTGGTTCTTCCCAATCAGTGTGTTCTTTGTTCCAATGATTGGGAGTCATTTTACCACATATTCTTCTTTTATCCTTTCTCCTCTTCCATATTGTACTCTATCTTCACATCCTTCCATGTGGCCTAGGCTCAATCCAATTCCATCTATGATGTTTTCATCTAATGGCCTCAATCCTTCCGTCATCCCCATATTCATTCCCTTTGGGCTTTCTATCAAGCCCAATTTATTTGGCTCATATGGCTTGAGAGGAAAAAAATAATCTTCAATGGATCCTATATATTCCACTTCCATCCTCTTGTGGATCCTTAGATCTACGATCGAAAATTCTTGTCTTGTCCCCTTTGATGACTTTCCAGGTGGTGGCATCAAATCTTCTCTTTTTTCCACTTTAACCTCTCTAGAGAGGTGGTCCATAGGCACTCTCCTCCATTTGACCACTCATCGATGCATTGGATCCCCTCTATATGGGTGGATTAAAATCAATTTTTGTGGTGCTTCCAAAGGAAACCCAAGTAGAGCCAACGAAGGAGGAATTGTTAGAGACAACATCGGTAAAGTCATTCTAGTATTTATCGAAGGCATTGCCATCTAGTCTAACCATGTAGCAGAAGCTTGAGCTCTCCATAAAGGCCTTTGCATCCTTAGACACCTCCACTTCACCAACATCATTTTTAAAGGTGATTCTCTCAACATTATCAACGCAATCAAATATACCTTCAAAACATGGTTGAGCATTCCAAGAGATTGCTTGGAAATTACAACAATGTGATAATCCATCATACCTATTAGGAAGAAAATAAAGTAGTGGATGTCATGGAAAATTTAACAACCTTCAAGGAAAATATCCAAGGATAATCTCCTAGTATGGTTTGACCACTTTCCCTGAGGTATTTTCACCGATCATCATGAAACTAAATCAACTCTCCTCTAATTGGGCTTCGTAGGTGGGTTGTGTTAGGTGGAAGGTAATGAACCATACTTGTTATTGCTTTCTCAGTGATCATGGAAGGATGACTAACCATTTACCATGATGAATAATCCTCGTAATAAATCCATTAACTACTACCAGGTGGAAAGTTATCATCAAAATCTCTAGGGCAAGTTGATATTTATGCAGGCTTATGTTCTTAATTTCATCCAGTGAGACATCCT